>CM044566.2:7942618-8045118 GCA_024416835.2 Perccottus glenii | reverse complement strand
TCCACTTCATGATTGTGTCCCACTTGTTGATCCTTCACAAAAAATTACAGTTTCATATCTTTATGTTTGAAGCCTGAAACGTGGCAAAAAGGTTCAAGGGGGCCGAATACTTTCGCAAGGCACTGTATGTGTGTCAAAGTCAACAATCAAGAGAAGACTTCACCAGAGTTAATACAGAGGGTTCACCACAAGATGTAAACTATTGGTGAGCTTCAAAAAAAGGGAAGGCCAGAGTTTGCCAAACAACTTCTAAAAAAGCCTTCACAGTTCTGGAACAACATCCTATGGACCGATGAGACCAAGATCAAATTGTACCAGAGTGATGGAAGAGACGAGTCTGGAGAAGGAAAGGAACTGCTCATGATCCAAAGCATAGCACCTCATCAGTGAAGCATGTGGTGGTAGTGTCATGGTGTGGGCATGTATGGCTGCCAATGGAACTGGTTCTCTTGTATTTATTGATGATGCCACTGCTGACAAAAGCAGCAGAATGAATTCTGAAGTGTTTCGGGCAATATTATCTGCTCATATTCAGCCAAATGCTTCAGAACTCATTGGACGATGCTTCACAGTGCAGATGGATATTGACCTGAAGCATACTGCGAAAGCAACCAAAGAGTTTTTTTAAGGGAAAGAAGTGGAATGTTATGCAATGGCCAAGTCATTGACCTGAATCCGATTGAGCATGCATTTATCTTGCTGAAGACAAGACTGAAGGGGAAATGCCCCAAGAACAAGCAGGAACTGAAGACAGTTGCAGTAAAGGCCTGGCAGAGCATCACCAGGGATGAAACCTAGCGTCTGGTGATGTTTATGCGTTCCAGACTTTAGGCTGTCATTGACTGCAAAGGATTTGCAACCAAGTATTAAAAAATTGAAAGTTTGATTTATGATTGTTAATCTGTCCCATTACTTTTGGTCCCTTAAAAAGTGGGAGGCACATATAGAAACTGTTGTAATTCCTACATCGTTCACCTGATTTGATACTCTCAAATTAAAGCTAAAAGTCTGCAGTTAAAGCACGTCTTGTTCGTTTAATTTCAAATCCAATTTGGTGGTTATAGAGCCAAAAATATTAGAATTGTGTCAATGTCCCAACATTTATGGACTTGACTGTATATTCCACTCTTAATGAGACTACACCCTCTGCTTGTGACATTATAAATAAAAAAAATAATAAAAAAAAAAGCTTCAATATGCATTATTGAGTTTTCTCCTTTAGTAATGAATATTGTCTTCAGTGAAGTTGTTGGGCCAGTCAATTCAACAAACTGGATCTGTTAGGGGCCCCCTATAGGCCATGGGGCCCTAGGCAGCCACTTCGTTCACTTATAGGCTTGGCAGGCCCTGCAGCAGAGATTGAAATACCAATTTTGGACTCATATACTCTACGTACGCACATATTCTCAAACAAAGATAGCATATTAGCAGCACTTACAACACTTTATTGGAGCAAATGATCCTCCATCAGTTTTTTTTATTAAATTCATATAGTTTCATTGCCTTAGCCAGTAAAAAATGCTGACTGGACTTCCCCATCGGCAAAATATCAAGTCACGTAGTCTGCATGACATACAGTAAATACATGGGCTAGTGGCTGAATTTGTCAAAAGATTTCTCAAGGATTACAATGTGGCATCACAGCTACAGATATGTTATTAAGAATTTCCAAGTCCAAAGTTATAACTTCTGCACAGAAACATATATTTAAAAATGCTAGTAACTTATGCTATATGTGGTATCTGCAGTTTTTGATAACAAACTTCTGCAGAGTGGAGACAGTTTAATGCCTGTCTTCCATCTTTCTGGTGTAACTGCGAAAGACACATCACACACCAGCCATAAAATATCTGGCTGCCGGCCCAGAAGATCAATCACAGTAATAGAATGAGTAAATGTAAATGTGCAGCTCCATTTCCTATAACAGTAGCGAGCGTGGTTATCAGAGAGAGGCTCAATCTGTCAGGCCGAGGCGAGGCATATATTCAGCTGCAGAAATGGAATCTGCCTGGTGGCCCCATCAATGTGTGCCAGGGTAAGTACAGTAGCAACGCGCTGATTCGGGAAGCCATGGTTCAAACAGGTCTTTATCTGCAGGGATAAATGGTATATGGATTACACATGGGATGAATGTGTGTTTATTTCTGCGTTACCAAGGGAAGCATATTTCTAGTGGAGATGTACAGTACAATGTGCTTCCAGGAAGCATATTACAGTATAATGGATGATGCTCAAAGCATTATAAATGAAAATACCATACATTAACGTCTCAGTTGTGACTTCAACAGTTTGGTACTGTTACTAAAATAAGAATTGAAAGAGAAAAAAAAACATCATAGTTTCACTGCTTGTGACACTGATGTTTTCTTTATTACTAGGTGCATTTCGTAAATTAAAAGTGTTAAACAATGATTTTTTTTTTTGTTAGTGGTAATTGTGTCTTTTTGTTGTCTTCAAAAATAAAGACCGTTGACCTAGCCAGTCTACGGCTCTTCCTTCATAAAAAAAAAAAACATTAATGCATTGCATGTGCCACATTCCACTTAATCTCTGCCCATTAGTAATGCCCCTGGAAATTGAACTTGAATCAACAAAGACCACTTTCCTTCAAATACAATTTATATCTCACACACAACACAACTTGTGTGGCACTTGAATGAACTTGCCAGTGTACCAATAGTTTTGTAACAACCTGTACAACAAACCATTCCACCTTTCAGTACCATTAAAGCAAAGTACATCAAACATTTTTACAAGTCTAGCTACAGTGGCTATCATGCAAAGCAGACACATTAGCATCAAGACAGTACCTCTTTTACAAGTCTTTAAAGATGTCCTTCAGAAGACAGGAGAGGTTGAACTGAACCAGTGGAGTATATTTATCATGATGCTGGACTCTGGGCTGCAGTGATCCTAGATGTAGAGCGCCAGTGAATATGAATGAGGAGAAGCAACTTAGCAGCAGAAGCCTACAGAACTGTGTGAGTGTATGTAATTCTTGTCTCTTTGAGCTTAGTGCCGTGTTTGTGTTTTACTACGACCCTGTCACGTGGTGCACCGGCGTCTACTCTCACCTGCAGCGGGCTGGTTTCGTTGGAGTTGTTTGTGGCCGTCTAGAGGCGTGACCTGCTGAATTCAATTACTTGAATAGATGGGTATTTAAGTGGGAGTAACCACCGCGGCAGCGGTCGCGGCAGCTCTCATCGCGTGAAGACCGAAGAGAGGGACCGGACTACTTATCCCTACCGACTGGAAGTTCAAACAGCTATCACCCTTGTGTGACAACAGCTCCTTCGAGTTCCATGCTGTTACCATCACCATGACCAAAAGTCATTTTGTCATTTTATCTATCGGCCCCCAGGTCAGCTTGGACATTTCTTGGAGGAGTTGGATGCGCTTCTTTCCTCCTTCCCTGAGGATGGTACTCCTCTGGTGGTATTAGGAGACTTCAACATCCACCTTGAAAAGCCACAGGCTGCTAACTTCAATAACCTGACTGCATCATTTCCACATCGGCAACCCACAAGTCTGGTAACCAACTAGATCTTATCTACATAAGATACTGCTCCACCCGGCACACTCAGGTCACGCCACTGCACACTTCTGATCATTTCTTCATTACTCTCGACCTTGACCTAACTTCTCCAGACACTGCAATTGTTTTACCGCTGGTCACTTTCCGACGCAACCTGTGTACACTCAGTCCCTCCCGTTTTTCCTCTGCTGTCTCTTCTGCACTCCCCTCTTTTGAGGAGCTCTCTCTTTTAAACACAAACAACGCCACCGACACTCTGTGCTCCACGCTTTCATCCTGCTTGGACAACTTATGCCCTCTTACATCTAGACCAGCCCGTACATCCTCATCTGCCCCCTGGTTATCCGATGTTCTACGCGAGCATTGCACAAGCATTGCGCGAGCATTGCGCCAGCCTCCGGTCAGTTGAGAGAAAATGGCGCAAGTCAAAAGATCCTACTAACCTCTGTATCTACCAGTCTCTCCTCTATACTTTCTCCGCTGATGTCACCTCTGCAAAAACTGCCTACTACCATTCTAGGTTAATCAACTCACCTGACTCGTGCACTCTCTTTAAAACCTTTTCCGCCCTCCTTTGTCCGCCTGCTCCCCCACCTTCATCGGATTTAACAGCTGATGATTTTGCGTCTTTCTTTGTAAAGAAAACGACCGCCATCAGCAGTCAGTTCTCTGCGCCACCACCTGTCGAGCTCATTCAGACCCCTGATATGTGTTTGCTCCCTTCTTTCTCTCCTCTAACTTAAGCAGAGGTTTCCAAGGTCATTCGTTCTAACCAACCTACCTGCCCGCTGGATCCCATCCCCACACATCTCCTTCAGGCCATCTCTCCATCTGTCGTGCCTGCTCTCACCCACATCATCAACTCATCTCACTCCACTGGGTCATTCCCCACAGCTTTCAAAGAGGCCCGCATCACACCACTACTGAAGAAACCTACTCTTAACCCTACACTGCTAGAAAACTACAGACCGTTTTCCCTCCTTCCCTTCATTGCCAGAGCTCTGGAGCAAGTTGTGTTTACTCAGCTCTCATCCTTTCTCACACGGAACAACCTCCTGGACCAGAACCAGTCTGGGTTCAAGAGCGGACATTCCACCGAAACTGCCCTGCTCTCAGTCATCGAAGCTCTGAGACTGGCAAAGGCAACATCCAAGTCATCTGTACTCATCTTACTGGATCTGTCTGCTGCTTTTGACACTGTTAATCATCACATCCTCCTGTCTTCTCTCAGGGCAATGGGTGTCTCTGGAATGGCGTTGCGATGGTTCAAGTCTTACCTCTCGCATAGGTCATTCAGAGTATCCTGGAGAATCGAGGTCTCTGAGTCCCAACTTCTCAATACAGGGGTGCCACAGGGCTCAGTGCTTGGACCGCTACTCTTTTCCATATACATGACATCCCTTGGCTCTGTCCTCCAGAAGCATGGCTTTTCCTATCACTGCTATGCAGATGAGATGTCTGAGTGACATCTCACTTTGGATGAAGGACCATCACCTGCAGCTGAACCTTGCAAAAACAGAACTGCTTGTGATTCCGGCCAACCCAGGGACCTGCCATAACCTCTCCATTCAACTAGGCCCATCAACCATTACACCGTCCAGCTCTGCCAGAAATCTGGGAGTGGTAATTGATGATCAGCTAAACTTCACAAGTCATGTCGCCAGCACCACCCGGTCCTGTAGATTCATCCTCTACAACATTAGGAAAATTAGACCTTTCCTATCAGAGCACTCTACGCAAATTCTAGTCCAGGCTCTTGTCTTGTCCAAACTGGATTATTGCAATGCTCTACTGGCTGGACTCCCTGCCTGCACAACCAAACCTCTGCAGCTGATCCAGAATGCAGCAGCAAGAGTGGTCTTTCATGAACCAGAGAGAGTGCACGTAACTCCTCTATTCATTAGGTTACACTGGCTCCGGTTGACGCCCGCATCAAGTTCAAAGTTATGCTCTTGGCCTACAATAACACCACTGGTTCTGCACCCTCATATCTTCACTCACTAATACAGACCTACGTTCCTACCAGATCCCTGCGATCCCTGCGATCCCTGAACAACATCTGGTGGTACCGTCCCAAAAAGGTAAAAAATCACTCTCACGTACCTTCTCTGGATCTGTTCCACATTGGTGGAATGATCTGCTGCTACAAGATCAGCAGATTCTGTAGCCATCTTTAAAAAACGCCTGAAAACACATCTCTTCCGTCAACACCTGACTGACAAACACTGAGTTCTACTTCCTTTCTATCGACTCCTTTCTTCTTCTTCTTTTTCTTATTCTCTTATCCTTAGCTTTGTATACTGTGCTGGGTTTAAAATGAATATTTTTTTGTGCATTTATGCTTTTTGTACTTTGTGTTGTTAAAAATGCTTCCATTGTTTTCTTCACTTGTAAATCGCTTTGGATAAAAGCGTCTGCTAAATGACTAAATGTAAATGAATGAGTTGCAACTTGAATAAATTATTTTTGTGATATTTGGAGTAATTATGGTCCGATAGAAAACAACAGCGACTCTGAAATCTTTTATAGTAGCATTCTGTACAAAAAGTTTGGTTTTCAATTAGAATGATACAGTATGTACTAAATTCCCCACAAATGAGCTTTCTACAACAGGTTAAATACAATAAATGAAATTAAAGCCTATGTGCATTGCTGATTTTCTTTAAACAAGATTACAGAGCAGTGAACACACACATGGAAGAGTTGTCTCATCCTTTAGTTTTCTATTGTGTCTTGTTGCTAATGAAGATGGAACATTTTGTGTACCTCATGCCAGAACCGTATTATATACTGTGCAGTCATTGTGGGATTACCAATGATAATTTCACAAGTTTTATCTTGAGCCTAGGAAAACACAGGAAGGTCCACAAAATGCTCACCAGCGACTCTTCTTCTTGAGGACAATAAAGAAGAATCGGCTGTCCTCAGATTTCCCGGTGAACTTCTATCGCTGTGCAATAGAAAGCATCCTGACCAACTGTGTCACAGTCTGGTATGGGGAGCTGCTCTGTTGCACAGCGCAAGGCACTGCAGCGGGTGGTGAAAACGCCCAACGCATCACAAGGACTCCACCTCCAGCCACGGAGGACGTCCAGTGAAAACCCTGTCTGCGTCGAGCTCGCAGAATCCATACGGACTCTTCTCATCTCGCCCATAGACTGTTCTCTCTTTTGTCCTCCGGCAGGCGTTTCAGGTGCTTCAAAACCAGGACCAGCAGACTGAAGAACAGTTTTTTCACCAGAGTTGTCTCTTCATTGAACTCTGCACCCCGCTGATCCCTCTGCCCCCTCATATACTGTCTAAGTGTCAGGATCCCTGTCTCTTCCCGGTGTTCTCCTGTTTGTCCCCCCTCCCTTCAGTGTCTGTCTCTGTGTGTTTGTCTGTCTGTTTGGAGCTGGGCAGAGTCTGGGCGGAGTACCTGCTGCCTGCATTCTCTCCAGCACACCTGCAGCGCATCAGACTCATCACTACTCACCTGCCACAGTATAAAAAGCCTCTTCAGTCCTCCACTTTGATGTCCGTTACCTTTTGTGGCAAACTGTGGTGTGCAAGTTTTCATAGTCTTTTTAAACCAACCTTAATACCTACCTTTGTCTTTGTGCCATGCTTCATCTCAGCTCCACTGTCCTCTGGATCTCCACCTCCTGCTCTAGCTTGTGTTCATGCAATAAACATTTTGAACTGCCATTTTGGTTCTCCAGCTTCCTGTTCATTATAACACCAAAACAGTTTTTACTAGTCCAGTCTATTCTATTATTAATAATATACACTCTTTGGGACAACCAAATCCCCAAGATAGTATTTCAATCAATGTTACACTCTTTAGTTGAAGTGTACGTGGCAGTTCCAAAAGAGTCCAAGATATTTGGTAGCTGGGAATATTCTCGCTGGTGTGTGTCTAATGCCTCGGGCTAAAGTCACCAACACTAGCTGTAAATGAACAACATTAAAATAAGTAGTGACCATTTTGTTTGTCCTGGGGATAGATGTAAAGTGAAAAATACAACGCAGACTACTCATACATTTGTATCTAAAACCCTGTCTTCCATACTAAACAGAACATGTAACAGTGTGACCTTACAAGAAGAAAGAGTCCCACTGGGAGGCATCTCAGTGGGAACAGACATCTACAAAAAGAAGAAAAAAAATGTCCACCAGTAAATGACCTGAGGCGGTTTATACCTTGTCATGAATAAAGATTTCAATAAAATGGCGGTGGAATAGCAGGGGAGTCCATCAGCAGGAAGCCATGTTCTGTGTAAGTGTGGTCTCAGCTGGAAAAAAAGCTTCATTGTAGCCTCTGGCCTGGCAAGAACAGTGAAAAGCAACCATAGCTTAGTTTATACAGTATGTTATTTTGTAAACTTTCAGAAAATGGTCAGCTGTCAATTTCAGAGGCAGTCTCATAAAACCCTTTTTATTCACGCAATAGAACATAAACAAAATATTAGATGTTATGAGACATTACAATAAAGAATATAGCTATTTTTGAGTTTCATGTAATTAACCTTTAAGATGGTATAAATGGAACATTATAGAAAGAGTCGCTTAGACGTAAAGATGAGCAGTGGTTTTACCAAAAATTGAGGAACAATTTCAGTTAAGCTCTTTGGACTAAAGCAGCACTGCATAACAGTTCTTTGTAGTTGCAAATAAACAAATAAAAGTGTTTTCGTAAACTTGGATTCAATAGGACAAATGTTTACACATAAATTCCAAAACTGTAAACTCAAGTGCATCTCAGTGTTCAAAAAGAAGCATTTTGGAAAAATAAACTTCAAAATTTACACTATTTTTATTAACACTGCTGTAAAAATCTATAGCATTTTGTACACAAGTTAGGCCTTTAAACACATTTATCTGTAGTTTGTGCTAAATATGACTGAAACAAAATGTTTATTTACAATGTCAATCAAAAACTTCCAATTAAGAAACTTAAAAATATAACTCTGATATTACTACGTTCAAACAGGGATCAGACACAGGGCCTCATCAACATCACAAAAAATATCTTCTTCGTCCAAACTATGGTCCAGAGTGGCAGCCTCTGAATCTACACACGTGGAAAAAATTGTTGGTACCCTTCGGTCAATGAAAGGAAAACTCACAATGGTCACAGAAAAAACTTTATTCTGACAAAAGTAATAATAAATAAAAATTCTATGAATGTTAACCAATGAAAGTCAGACATTGCTTTTCAACCATGCTTCAACGGAATTATTTAAAAAAATAAACTCATGGAACAGGCCTAGACAAAATTGTTGGTACCCCTAACTTAATATTTTGTTGCACAACCTTTTGAGGCTATCACTGCAATCAGACGATTCCTGTAACTGTCAATGAGACTTCTACACCTCTCAGCAGGTATTTTGTCCCACTGCTCATGAGCAAACTGCTCCAGTTGTTTTCGGTTTGAAGGGTGTCTTTTCCAGACGGCATGTTTCAGCTCCTTCTAAAGATGCTCAATAGGATTGAGGTCAGGGCTCATAGAAGGCCACTTTAGAATAGTCCAATGTTTTCCTCTTAACCATTCTTGGGTGATTTTAGCTGCGTGTTTTGGGTCATTGTCCTGTTGCAAGACCCATGACCTGTGACTGAGACCAAGCTGTCTGACACTGGCCAGCACATTTCTCTCTAGAATCCCTTGATAGTCTTCACATTTCATTGTACCCTGCACAGATTCAAGACACCCTGTGCCAGATGCAGCAAAGCAGCCCCAGAACATAACAGAGCCTCCTCCATGTTTGACAGTAGGGACAGTGTTCTTTTCTTGATATGCTTCATTTTTCCGTCTGTGAACATAGAGCTGCTGTGACTTTGCAAAAAGTTCCATTTTTGTCTCATCTGTCCATAGAACATTCTCCCAGAAGCTTTGTGGCTTGTCAACATGTAGTTTGGCATATTCCAGTCTAGCTTTTGTATGATTTGTTTTCAACAATGGTGTCCTCCTTGGTCATCTCCCATGTAGTCCACTTTGGCTCAAACAACGACGGATGGTGCGATCTGACACTGATGTTCCTTGAGCATGGAGTTCACCTTGGATCTCTTTAGAAGTCTTTCTGGGCTCTTTTGTTACCATTCGGATTATCCGTCTCTTTGATTTGTCATCAATTTTCCTCCTGCGGCCACGTCCAGGGAGGTTGGCTACAGTCCCATGGATCTTAAATTTCTGAATAATATGTGCAACTGTAGTCACAGAAACATCTAGCTGCTTGGAGATGGTCTTATAGCCTTTACCTTTATCATGCTTGTCTATCATTTTCTTTCTATTCTCCTGCGACAACTCTTTCCTTCGCTTCCTCTGGTCCATGTTGAGTGTGGTACACACCATGTCACCAGACAACACAGTGACTACCTGAAGCCCTATAAATAGGCCCACTGACTGATTACAAGATTGTACACACCTGTGATGCTAATTAGTGCACACACCTTGAATTAACATGTCCATTTGGTCACATTATTTACAGTCTTTTCTAGGGGTACCATCAATATGGTCTAGGCCTGTTCCATGAGTTTATTTTTTAAAATAATTCCGTTGAAGCATGGTTGAAAAGCAATGTCTGACTTTCATTGGTTAACATTCATAGAATTTTAATTTATTATTACTTTTGTCAGAATAAAGTTTTTTCTGTGACCATTGTGAGTTTTTCTTTTATTGACCGAAGGGTACCAACAATTTTTTCCACGTGTGTATGTCCCCACAGGCTGCTTCCATTGCCTTTAGAAGACGGGCTCCTTTAGAGATGATGGTCAGACACTTTCCAGCAACAGAGAAAAACTCCTCGATGGGGTCAAAAAGGGGTCTTGTCTGTGCTTGTTTGGCTTTGTGCACATTGTATCTGGCAAGCATCATAATGACCTGTAAATGTGTTTTCAAAGTTTGTAAATGCATTATGAATGTATTGTTGAAGGATTAACCAAAGACATTTGCTTTAGCTGCATTGATAGAACCACAGAAATCACAATCAACACAGTAATCAATATAGGTAATATGAACCGATCCTAGTGACGTTTCTGTTTGATGCAGTCATATCTTCATCTGTGATATAAACGAGGGAAAACATCACAGATATTATTTAAATGTAATAAATATTTGCTTGTCTCTGTAACCGAGCTAACGTTAGCGCGGGCTGTTAGTGTTTACAAGACGTGGCTGCAGTGGGTCATTAGCGTGAGTTCTCCAGTCGAAATGATGTCACTGGTGTGGTTGAAAGGTATGATAACGCTGCAGTAATCATATTTTCAAAATGATGTCTAAAATGTTGCTAAGACTAATACTGTGAAGTTGCTTAGAGTTTTTTTTTTACTCATAAAGTTGCTTCTTGCGTTAGTAGTGTTCTGTAGTGTAGACATTGTAGTGTTTTGGTTAATGTTTAGAAGTAACTTTATTCTGTATTGTGATACAACGTGTAGATGTGCTCTAGTCACTCTTGTCATGTTAGTCCACAATATACTGTACATGTAGTTTATGAGGCATGTGTTACTTCCTGTTACTGTGGTGGGGTACTTTAGTTTGGTCTTTTAAATATTACTAGGAGAGGATATTGCTCAGCTGTCTTGTAATAAAAGTTTACACAGACTACTGCTAGTATTATTTGTTCTAATACTAAAATATTTGTTTGTTCCTAATCAATGTCTTGCATTTATGAATCTTTTTAGAGGTAAAAGCAGAGAAATACTGTATATTGAGAACACACAACACACAAGTACTGAGTCAGGAGGAACCATCATCTGTTAGAGCTGAGGCTGTTGTGTAGAAACGTTTAAGCGGGAAGTCAATTTGGAGGAAAGATACAGACACATTTTTTTTAATCCCTACCTCCTGTGGAAAACATCTCTGTCTGCAGCATATAAATGTAGAGATGAGAATAACAGATTTATTATAGATGTTTCACACATACAGACATGAAGATGAAAAACCTGAATGTTAACACTAATGTAGCCATGCTAAGACTGCTGTGTGGGCTACTAATCATCAGTTAGTGGCCACTCTGTTCTTACTGTATATGTGAAAACAACACACCGTGCACTTTGTCTGAGTAGATGTCTTTACAAAGCAATAATACATGAGGCTATGGAGTTCTACATAAACTTGAAAAATACCTTTGTGAAAAGTTCCATCTTCACTTCTTCTTCAGGGAATTTTTCTGCTCAGTGTCACATTTTGACGTGTACTTACGGTTGCCATTAAAAACTCATCTGTACATCTCTTCTAAAGGCAATGGAAGCAGAATACAAGTTATTTTACCGCACTAAATTACTTAGATAACAAAACAAATGCGCCAGTGATAAGGAACTTTTACCGCGACTGATAAGGAACGAAACACGCTGGGAACTACAGGAAGAAAGAAACCCTGTGAGGAGGTGGGGCTTGAGAAATAAAAAAAAAAGGCCAGGCAGCCAAAACTGAGCAGTTCAGCAGATACTCATTCAGAGGGGCAAAAGAGACGCTTGTGGGTCTTTATCCATGAGGCTTCCAGACCGAAGCATGTCACATACAAACCATTTGGACCACAAGAAAGTGTATTAAATAAAAATCAAAAGGCATAATATGGTCCCTTTAAACAAGGACAGTGCACAATTAAACATTAACCTCATTCAAAGGGAATTTGTGTTGTGCCAGGTTCTAGCTCAGTTGCTAATTCACTTGTAGCCCCAGGAAGGATATTATAATATAATAAAAGATAATATTATCAGTAAAAACAAAACAATTATATGATATATAACAATTACATGAATGCACCAGAACAATAGAGGCCCAGATCTACCACACCAGATGTTACGGCCCAAAAGAGTCGAACATATTTAAAAGAGGACACAGGAGGCAAAACAGTTCATTTCAAACGTTGTTTTTATTCATATAGTTTTAAGACTGTTAAGCTTTTTTGTTATCTTGATGGTTTACTCTTTTTAGTTATAATTAAAAAGAGAATCCAAAACCCTCCCGTGCCCAAAGAAAAGGTGGACCTGGTGAGCCGGCCAAACAGAACATAAAGGAAGAAGCGACCCCGGGCCAACCCTGTACAGGGCCGTAGAAGCCGGTGCCAACTCCTCTACCACCCTACACAACACAACCCCCCCATACTAACCTGAACAAAAGAAAGAACGAAAAATCAGACAGCCGGTCCCACCAGGCCAAACAAAAGACAAGGCTAGGCTAACCAAGGACTAAAGAGGCATGGAACAAGCCGACTGCGCTCACCAGCGTTGACACCGGAATAGCTGCGGCGGAAACGAGCAAGAGCGAGCAAACCCTCTCAGGCTCTGTGGAGCATAAAAAAGAAAACTAAATATATATACAAAAAAAAAAATCTAAACTATGAAAACCACCAGATAAGAAATATACAAAAGAGATAAACAATTAACAAAATTACTACATAAAATAAAGAAAGGTGCACCGGCACCTAACACCATACAAGACCCAAGGTGTAGGCTGTGCAAACAGGCCCCTGAGACAATCCAAAACTTAACTGCAGGGTGTAAGATGCTGGCAGGGAAAGCATACATGGAGCGCCATAACCAAGTGGCTGGCATAGTGTACAGGAACATCTGTACAGATGCGGACTGGAAACCCGAGGTCAAAGTGGGAAACACCTCCAAAGGTGGTAGAGAATGACCGAGCCAAGATCCTGTGGGACTTCCAGATTCAGACTGACAGAATGGTAATGGCGAACCAACCAGACATTGTGTTGGTGGACAAACAGCAGAGGAAGGCCGTTGTGGTTGATGTGGCAATACCAAGTTATTGATAGAAGATTTGCACAATTAAAATGATTACACATAAACCTGACATAAAAATCCCAATTCTGCCAAAACAATGATTAAAATATATTTTTATCTGGATGTAAGTGACTTTGTAATAAAATGAGTGAAAAGAAAGCTTGTCTGAATCATTAGTTTTTTTCTAACAGTCTGCTCTTCCGATATTAAATAAGAAGGGCTAAATAATAAATTAAACAATAAAAGAGAATAGTTATGCATTATATCACAGTCCAATGACTAAAATAAAAAATAAATAATAAAAGTAATTTAATTAAATGATAATAATAATTGTTGCTGCAGTGGAGGAAAGCCCTGTGAATTTTCACATTAGGCAAGAAAACACACAACTTAAATGAACTGACATTATGTAACAACACCTGAATGGAACAGTGAAACTAACAACTCAGCTGAGCCTAACAACTCTCCCATAAGGAGTCACACATCCTTTCATGGTAATGACTATGGGATCAGAACAGCCTGGTCCAATCAGAGTTAGTTTTAGGTCATAGCCCTCCCTCTAGAGATATATCAGCTCTCTTACCAGTTGAACTCTGAAGAATTGAAAAAGTCTCTTGGAATTAGTTACTCCATCTTGGAGTCCAGATGCTTTTGCTTTAACTTTTTCTTCAATATTTTGAAATCTAGATCCAAAAATGGATCTGTTTTGTCTAAGCTCTCGGTGTCATCACATTATCTTCTGTCTCCAATCTATCAATTGTCATGACCCATTGTTTTTTAAAACCAACACAGTCATCCAGTGATAAATTAATCCTGGCTGCATTAGATTATTACACTAAGCTGTCTAACCTTCACTACGGTGCACACAGCTTGTTCCTATACCCAAAGTCCTGACACATTAACATAGACAAACTCCATTAGGGGATTGCAGCAACAAAGCAAATCTAAGGCTTGCTAAATAAAGGATGACACTATTTTTACCCCAGACAGGTGGAGTAAGGACAAGGCTGGTCAAACAATTCCAGCAAATTCTCCAAGCATATCTACACTGTGTGCACAATTATTAGGCAAGTGATTATTTTGACCATAACATAATTTTATTCATAATTTCCAACTACAAGCTGTATAAACTTGAATCCTTCATTCATTCATTCATTCACTACCGCTTTGTCCCGTTAGGGGTCGCGGGTGACTGGAGCCTATCCCAGCAGCTGTGGGCCTGAGGCGGGGTACACCCTGGACAATAAGCCAGTTAGTCACAGGGCTGACATTTAGAGACAGACAGTGACAGACAACCATTCACTCTCACATTCATTCACTAGGGACACTTTAGAGTTGTCAATTAACCTGTACATACATGTCTTTGGACGGTGGGAGGAAGCCGGAGTACCCGGAGAGAACCCACAGTAACACGTGAAGGACATACAGACTCCTCAGATAAAGACCGGAGTCGGCCGAGAAAGTTTGGGTCAGCCGGGTTTTGAACTCACAACCTTCTTGCTTCAAGGAGATCAACACCCTATATCAAGGTGTGCATGATTATGAGGCAGATAAGAAAAATATGCCTAAAAAGGGATTTAACTAAATATCAACTCTCAGACCTACTGCCCATTTTTAGAAGACACTTTCTTCAAGCAGTGGTCCAGAAAAAAATCTGTATCTTTGCAAGACAATGCTCCATCACATGCATCAAAGTTCTCCACTGCGTGGCTGGTCAGTAAAGGCCTTAAAGATGAAAAAGTAATGACTTACTTAACTAATGACCTGACTTAAACCCTATTGAGAACCTTTGGGCCCTTCTTAATCAGGACATTTACAGTGAAGGTAAACAGTACACCTCTCTGAACAGTGTCTGGAGGCTGTGGTTGCGGCTGCACAAAAAGTTGATTCTGACCAGATCAAGAAACTGACTGACTCCATGAATAGAAAGTCTTGTGACTGTTATCAAAAAGAAGGGTGGCTATATTGGTCACTGAGGTTTTTTTTTTATTATTATTTCAAAAATGTTTATTTTTAAAATTTTGAGTTTGTTTATTGTTCTCACTTTAACAGGTGAAAATAAACAAGTGAGATGGAAAAATCTTTGTTTTTCATTTAGTTGCATAATAATTCTGCACACTAATTGTTGCCTATGGTGTACATGTAGATATTGTCTTAAGAAAACCAACACTTCACTTTTACTACTTAACTGTTCAGGTTTGAGGGTGTGTTAACATTTTGGATTGACCAAGAGCACTGTAGTTGTACAATAACAAAATGAATCCTCAACAATACAACTAAATAATTGTGCACACAGTGTACAAGATTCATGTAGGCCTACTTCTCACATAAAATACACTTATATATTTATTGTTTTGTCATGTTGCTGAGGACCATCTTACACAAGATAATTAGGGTCACTGTGAAAAAAATTAAATACAGTTTGAGGGTAGAGTTTGGAGATTAAAGTGAGGATTCTGAGATTAAAGTCAGAAGTATGGGTGTATAAGGACACACTTTGTGGTTGAAAAAAACTCCATACAATAAACCATATAAATGGATTTAAACACTTGTTGGTGAGGTTGTGATGTTGCATTTGTTTATTTCGCTCACTTTATGTTTCAAAAAATACATTTTTAATCCTCTCTTGCGCTGCTGCCACAGTGACAGTCGGCGGGCTTTTTCACTAGCAGCGGCTTATTTTAGAGGTTTAATTTAGAAAATGAACAGGCACGTGTGGTGGGGAGCCAGAGCTTTAATTAATAATGACATAAACTAAACACCCACAAAAGGGTTCAAAAGTTTAATATTATTGCACATTTATCAATATATAGTCACACTGTTCTCTCTCTCTGTTGTGTCATGGAAGAGGCCACAGGTTCTATTCCCACTCATCCCCTTAATCTCTTCACAAATTATAGATTGGACTAATCCAAGCACATCAACGTGTTTCCCTGCCTTCTTTACCTGTCTAGAAGATAAAATGCTAGCTCTGAGTTCTAGCTTGTAAATGCATCAAATATTGTTATTCAGTTTGGATTCCATCTTTTATTTGCTACTGCAGCCACTCCCCCAGTATTTTCAGTTGATGGACCGACAGCCAATGGAGGCATCCCTCATCAAATCGGTATCAATATCAAGTATCAATATTAGGTGATTAAGCCTAATTTTAAAAAAGGTGCACCATTAAACAGCTATAATATTGTGTGAAACTAATAAATATCATTTGACAGGCATTTTTGACTAAAGAATATGGCATAAAAGAACACAGTGTATCCAAGATATCACAGAATGTTATACTCAGCTGAAGAGGAGGACAACTCAAGACTCTGTTTTTTCTGTATTTAAATATGCCACTGTCTGATGTCCCCACAGGACGCTTGATTTGCTAAAAGCAAATGGATGTTGTTCTGTTCCCATGCAGCAGCGGTACGTCAACAGGAGTGTTGTGAGATATAAAAAAATATGAAATGCCAAATGACATATACGTACATGGCATGGGATCAAGGTTGTCCAAAAAAAGTATGTTTGATCAACTTAGTTGTCAGTTCTATAGACAGAGAGTAGTTTAGTCATTGCGGCCCAACAAGCCGCTTACAGAGTGGGAAACACCTTGCCGAAGCCCTGCTGCCCTCAGTGGCCGGCCCGCGTCGCTACGACGTCCGTGCTCACAGAGGCAGGGCAGCTGATGTGTGGCTGTGTGTGTGCGTGTGTGTGTGTGTGTGTGTGTGCGTGTGTGTGCGTGTGTGTGTGTGTGTGTGTGTGTGTGTGTGTGTGTGTGTGTGTGTGAGCTGCTGCTGCAATTACTTGTGTGTCTGTCATGAGCCTTGTTTTTTCCCTGTGTTCTCCTGTTTGTCTCCCCCTCCCTTCTGTGTTTGTCTGTCTGGAGCTGGGCGGAGTCCCTGGAGCCTGCATTCATACAACCACACCTGCAGCTCATCAGACTCAATCACCATTCACCTGCTCCAGTATAAGAACCCTCTTCAGTCCTCTACTTTTTGCCAGGTCATCTGTTACCTTTTGTAGTTCACCGCAAGGTGCTAATTTCTTGAAGTTTGGATAGGCTCAGTTTTGAAAAACTTACCTTATACCAACACCTGCCTGGCTGGCTCCTTTGCTCCACTGTCCACCAACCCCTTGATCTCCATCTCTTGCTCCTGTTTCAGTATTTGTTTTAATAAACATTTTGAACTGCCATTCAGTATTGGTCTCTGCCATCTTGGTCCACCAGCTACCCATTTATTACAACAGTGCCATTGACAGGGCCTAATGGGGGCTGTCCTCAGGGCCTACTGTAGGTGGTAGTATAACCTATTCTCTGGCCCGGTTGGTCTATTTCATATTGTGGACATTTGGGTTCTGACACCACTGCACTGGCAAACCGGGTAAATTCCCCAGCATTCCAATCACAACTCTGCCCTTGTGTGTCTGTATGTCATAATTACAATGGCTAAACGGTGGCATTAATTTTGCATTCCCCAATATTGTTATTGAAAATATTTTGTCACCCTTGTGACCCTGTTAAAAAAGTAGTGAATACATTTTTCAATGTCTAAATAATGCAAATTGTATTTTTTAATTGTGTCAGTGTTGGTTAAAATCGTGATTTATTACTAAGCATAATTTATTGTGACGGTAATTACACATTTGTCAGGATCTATTATTGCTTTATTCCACTCCTGTGCTTTTTTCCCAAGTGCTGTGAAGCGATTGTACTTTTGATTTAAAACACACATAGCAAGTGGACGCGTCACAGTATTGCTGTCCAGGAGACATACAATAGTGATGGAAATGTTGACTCTTTTTTGAGCCGAATCATTTGACTCAGCTCACCAAATGGCTCTCCATTTAAATTTGGTCAAATTTAGTGTTGTTTAGACTTAATAATTTTTGTATGAACACATATATCACAAAATTTTTCAATACACCCTTTGGACTTAAGTATTCAAAAGTTAAAAAAATAAATTTTCTAATATCAATAATTTGGTTGATACGCCTTAATCTTGTAAATTCTGCATTCTGCCTTTGTGTTTTCACAGTTATTAAAATGCATCCAAATGTTGCTTCTTTTTCTACTGTCACTCACTTTTGTATTGGCTGCTTAATGGTATGATCCTGGTCTGTCCTCACATGATTGGTTACACAGCAGCACCTGACATTCAGTCACCTCTGCAAGAAGCACCTGTACTGCCGAGATCATCATTTCATTCTGCCAGGTATTACTTTATAAAAATAAATAAATAAAATAAAACAGCTCCCATTGTTCACTTCAAGAACATGGCTTGTTAGAAACCGACTCATCACTGACATGCGAGTAGAGCTGGGGTCTTCACTCCCCATCTTTTCAATTACCTTGTCTGTGTGGTGGCAACGGTATCTCCTCATTCTCCCACTCGGATACGGACTGAAGTTTACATGTCTTGAGGAAGCCAATTAAACGCTTTCCCGTGGCTATGTAGCATGCGATAAAAGTGCATAACATGACACATCCTGAATATATTCGTGTGTGCTTAGCTTGTAATTCACCTGTGGAGGCTGTGATGCTGATCAATCGCTGAAGGCCTGGCGTGCTCATTTAAAGGACTCAGTTCAGTGACTTTAATATAGCTCAACAACGGCAGTCAGTCCCTGTGGCACGAAGATACATTCTAATAAGTTCTTAGAGAAGACTGCAGGCACACATTACCAAATTGAAGACACAGTACAATAATTTTTGCTCTTGGATTTATTGTTTTCATGCAACATAACAATTTTCTTCACATTTGGTGTGAATTTTGGCACATGCGTACAAACACACACATGCATTTGCTTGGGTGTTCCTTGATATGGGAAGCCACTTTAATAATGGAGTGCTCGGAGCCAGTAGCAGTCATATTTCATTTATATGCTCCACAGTCTTAGCACATTGGACATTACCACTGCTTATGCCACTGACAAAAAAAATCAGTCTTAGTGTGAAGCAGTGTTAGTGGAAATACCATTAAATGTAGCACAGATTTTGTATTGCTTCAAAATAAAATATAATAATTTCAGTTGTGAAAACAGCATGGGAATATTTTTCACTATAACCACTTGCAACTGGAAATTGGCACCACCAAAACAAAGGCTCAATCTGAATACAATAAATTTCATAGAAAATGTCGAAACTCCTGTATTTCATGGTCTGGATGTGAAGAGCTGTCCAAATTCTCACATTAGTAAGGAAGAGAGGTAAGAAAAGAGCTTTACTGCTTTCTTTCACACTTTCTTTAGCAGATGGGCCTCTGCCTGAAGGTTTAGGAGTTTACTGGCATCCCACAATCCACCGCGCCTCCACCCAAATTTGTCTGAACAAGTCCGACTGAAGCCAATCTCCATCTGATAAGTTTGTGATCTGACTCTGCATCAACCCATAGGCTACTCTATGGGTTCTCTAAATATCTGCAGGACATTTCAAATAAGACCCTCTCGAGCCACAGCATTTTATACCTGACTATAGCCCTATTCGCACGGAATGATTTGTATCAAATGCAGACCTCGTCTGTGTTTTTAAGCCCATGCAAATCTGCCATGCCCATAATTTGTAAAGTAAAAATTCCCCTGCAAATTACCCACCGTATTTTGCCGAATGCAGGGGTCCTGTGTTAAAACTAGTCCCGTGCAAATCCCCACGTCTGTGATTCTGTTTTTATCTCCTGGCAATTGTATGGATTTTCAGACCAAATGCAGTACAAAGCGGTTGGGATCGATTGTTTATAAGACACTCAGATGAGGTTTTGTATTGCTCTATTTATATCGCTATAGCCGTTTAGCTAGGTTATACCCTACGACAGTACTACTACTTCCTGTGCACCCGACTGTCTCCTAATAAATGTTACAACGATTTAAAACATGACAGCAGTAAACACAGCATCATGAAGTATTTTAGTTAAGTTAGTGAAACGAATGGGCTCATTCCTTAACAACAGAAAGAACAACACAGTGAGCCTTTTGTTAGTTGGACTTAAAGCTCATTCTGGTGTGATATCTTGAGATCAGTGAGTACTGGCAGCACTTGCAGGAAGGGGAATTAGCTCAAGTGATAGAGCGCTCACATAGCATGCTTGTAGAGGGATCGATGCCCTTATTCACCAGGTGTGGCAGCCGTGGTGTAGACAATGTATCAATATGAATTTGTTGTTGCTACTGAGATGTTAAAACTTATCTGAAATGTCTTGTTTTCGACTACTGTAGAGAATTGCCCTGCTTTTTGTTTTTTATTTAAAGCTGCTTTTTTTTAAGCTTCCTTTGCTCCGGAGTGATATTGGAGGGGGGTGGTTTGGCACTAGCCAGCGCGGCTGTGACCTGGTCTCAGTTCTACAGCTTCATTTCCAAACAATTTGTTGTTCCTTATGGTTGATTCTGTTGATGTAATGAGGTCTACTGTAGAGAAATTAAGCCCTTTTTCAAGAACCTCATTTTCAGTTTGGGTTAGAACTCTGTCCGAGAGGTTCTTTACCCATCGGTCCTGAGTGGCTGGTACAATATCCTTGTTACAGCTAGGATGGTCCGGGTTGTGTTGCCAGGGGTTAAAGTGGAAAAAAATCCTGAGCCTGAACTTTTTTTTTTTTGGGGGGGGGGGGGGGACACTGAGACATGACTCTCTTCAATGATTAAGCTTTGCACCATTTATTTAAAAGTACGGTCAAATAAAGTGTTTTCTTCTAAACAACAAGTGCTCAAAGTGCTAAAGAACTGAACTGCTAAACTAAAGATTTGAATTGAAATCAAGGCCATTATCACTAATTTTTTTTTCTTTTTTTCTGGGTTGTAAGCAAAGTCCTGCAAACTCTTTCTTTTTAAGACATTTGGACGTCGTGGTACGTTTAAGTGCACGGGCAGCGGCTCTATGACCGGGGTCTAAATCATGACGAGCAAGCACTTTCTTACCGCTGCTGGCATACAGTAGCTTCCTCGAGCAAATCGTGCAGAAACAAGCCCCGGGCTCTCTCAGTTTCTTGCACCAACTGCCAAAAGGCTCGCCATCTCTACTTTCTTCAATCCACGCCCAGCGCCATTTATTTTTGAGTCCTTTATCTACTGCTAGGACATTATCCCCAGGCTTCATAAACTTGCGCTTTTTTCTCCGACAACGCTAACGTGACATTGACGTATGGGTGTCAACCATACTGTGTTACAAGGACCCGCCCTTCTCTGCTTCTGATAGGCTTGTAACGTTAGTTAAATCTGCGTTCCTCATATATGATTGGTAGGTGAAATAAATTGGCTCGAAAATATTAAACCGCATGTGCAGGCTCTCAAATATTATTATTTTTTTTCCCTCACGGCCACACGCCGGAGATCCGGCACAGTGCCGGAATACTTTAAGCCCTGTGTTGCTGTTGTCCAAAATAGCCAAAATGTAACTTTTTGAATTGGTACTTGCTCTTGTTGGGCTGTGCAAGTTGTACCTTTTGTACGAAATTGGAGATCTGCTGTAGGACTTCCCCTGGAACTAATGATGCAAGTTATTTCTGTAGATAGTCTAACTTGATTTGGGGGTTATTTATTGTGAAATGAGTCTGTCAGATCCTTTCACACAAAAGGCGAGTCTGGGCCAGGCGTAGGTTGTTTTCAGCCCTGTCATTTTTGAAATGTCTTAAATTCTGAAGAGTCATTACCAAAGAGGGGGTGCTCTGGCTTAGTTGGTCAAAATGCCTGTCCTGTAAACAGGAGATCATGGGTTCAATTCCCAGCATTAGCTTCTTTGCCATTTTTTTTTTCAAAGACCTTCAACCACAAAGGGATAGGGAATCCTCATTCTTCTAATCCCAATTCAGATGCTTAAATTGGCCATCTGGTTTAAATCAGCCGAGCCTTAAGAATCATGTGGAGGATGGTACAAGGAGAAAGGTCAATCAATCAAAATTGCTCTGCTGCACCTTTTCTTGCACATCCAGGTATGCAAGGTTGCAGACGGATGCCTTTTTTACCAAACCTTTGGCTTTCTGGTTAAGAGCTGTCATTTTTTAAATGTCTCAAATTCTGAAGAGTTTCTGTCACAGGTGGGCGCTGTGGCTTAGTTGGTCAAAGTGCCTGTCTAGTACACAGGAGATCCTGGGTTTGACTCCCAGCAGTGCCTTCTTTGCCATTTTTTTAAATTAATAAACAATATATAGATCTTCATTCACAAAGGAATAGGGAATCCTCATTCTTCTAGTCCCAAGGTGTTTAATTAGGCCATGTGGTAAAAATCAGCCGAGCCTTAAAAATCAGTTGGAGGATGGTAGGAGCTGTGAAAACAGTAGGAGCATGTTTGTTACTTAACTGTTTTAGACAGAAAGAAACTGGTATGGTTTTCAGAAAAGATGAGAAAAGTCACTCCTGGTAAAATCCTATTGCCCTCGCTTATTTAGTACTTCTGTGTAATCATTGCTGATAGTAAGCCATTCAAATCCTTTTGTCATCTGTAAGAAGAGGAATTAGTGGTTGAGTGCTTGCTTAGCATGCGAGAGGTAGAGGGCTCGATGCCCTCATTCTCCAGGTGTGTTCAGCAATGTGTCCATGAAGCAAAAGCATATGGACTAAGCGTTTTCAATGTGAAGATGTTTTGTCTCCAATTTCAAGAGACTTTAACAGTTCAACTGGTAAGAGAGCTGAATTTATACCTCTAGAGAGAAGCGTTTTTTTTTTTTTTGTCAAAAAAAGTACTCCTTTGGGGCGAGCGCCGTGTGTCCAGGCCCTCTTGCCTGGGGTAAGCTTGCTCATTGTCCTACCTTATACTTTGGGCTTTTGAGCCGCAGCTAATCAAAATTTCTCACAGACCCTGTACTGATGTGGAACATAGCCATGATTTCTTTGTGGCGTCTCCGCCTCCTTCGGCTACTTGTGAGCGCGCGCTACAGCCGACTGGTAAGACACTCACTGTTGCGCTTATAATTCAAGATTCAAAGTGTTTATTGTCATGTGTACAGACAGAAAGCATGTTTCCCTATACAATGAAATTCTTACTTTGCCGTCCACAGTAAAATGTCACACAATTAAGTAAAAATAAAAAATAAAAAAAAAATAAGACAAATATACAAGTAATAATAATGGAAGTATACCAAAAAAAAAAAAATATATACAAAAAGTGTAAAGTGTAGTAAGGTGAGGTAGTGCAGTTGTGATGGTGTAAAGTGACGTGTAAAGTAAAGTGACGGTGTAAAGTAAAGTGAGGTAGTGCAGTAGGTAAACAATTGTTCATGTAATGTTGTGATTGTGATTGTAGACTCCTATCTGCTGTTTAGGAGTCTTATGGCAGAGGGAAAGAATGAGTTCTTCATTCTGGAAGTCCTGCATTTCACACTTCTGAACCTCCGTCCTGAGGGTAGAAGTGTGAACAGACCATGTTGGGGGTGGGAGGGTCTTTGAGGATGGAAGCAGCTCTTCTGTGGACTCTGCGGTGGTAGATGCTCTGCAGAGAGGGCAGTGGAGTCCTGGTGATCTTCTGCGCAGTCTTCACCACTCTCTGCAGGCGTTTGCGGTCCATGACAGAAGTGCTGCCGTACCACACAGTGATGCAGCTGGTCAGGACACTCTCAATGGTGCAGCTGTAGAAGTTGCTGAGGATCTTGGGCGACATGCCAAACTTCCTCAGCCTCCTCAGAAAATACAGCCGCTGTTGAGCCTTCTTGACCAGCTGTGTGATGTGAGGTGTCCAAGTGAGGTCCTCATTGATGTGGACACCCAAGTATTTGAAGTTGCTCACCCTCTCCACTTCAAGTTCCCGGATGAACAGTGGCTGAGGCGTTCTCCTCTCCCTCCTCATGTCCACTATCATCTCCTTTGTCTTGTCCGTGTTGAGGGTGAGGTTGTTGTCTTCACACCATGACACCAGACTGGCCACCTCCTCCTGTAAGCTGCCTCGTCACCGCCAGCGATGCGTCCTATCACTGCGGTGTCGTCAGCAAACTTCAGGATGATGTTGTCCTTGTGAGGCGACACAGTCGTAGGTGTACAGGGTGTAGAGGATGGGGCTGAGTACACAGCCCTGTGGAGTACCAATGTTTGTGATGGTGCTGGCTGAAGTCCTATTACCAATCCTGACAGACTGAGGCCTGCCAGTCAGGAAATCTAGGAGCCAGTCACAGAGGGTGGGGTGCAAACCAAGTGTGGACAGTTTGTGGGTGAGTTTGTGTGGGATGACCGTGTTGAAGGCGGAGCTGTAATCTATAAAGTATCCGTATGTATGAGTCCTTGTTCTCCAGGTGTGAGAGGGAGTAGTGGACGGCAGTAGCGATTGCATCCGAGGTAGATCTGTTGGGCCGGTAGGCATACTGCAGGGGGTCAATGGTGTCCGGTATGCTGCTCTGAATGTGGGCCAGTACCACTCTCTCGAAACACTTCATAATGATTGGAGTGAGTGCCACTGGCCTGTAGTCATTCAGGCAGGTGGGTGGGTTCTTCTTGGGCAGGGGGACGATGGTCGTGGTCTTGAAGCATGATGGGACAATGCGCTGGCTGAGGAGAGGTTGAAGATGGAGGTGAAAACATCAACCAGCTCGTTGGCACATGCTCTGAGGGCCCGCCCAGGAATGTTGTCTGGTCCTGCTGCTTTGCGGGTTGATCTTCCTCAGAGCTCTGTGTACCTGTGTTGTTGAGATGGTTGGTGGAGGGGGTTGGGTGAACCAGGTGTGTGTGAGCTCCTCTCTGCAGTGTTGCTGGGAGCCTCAAAGCGGGCGTAGAAATTGTTGAGGTCATCCGGCAGGCTGTCTGTTGATGCGATGTTGTTGGTGGTGGTCCTGTAGTCTGTGATGTGCTGCAGGCCTTGCCACATCCGCCTGAATCCGCAGTAGAGTAGAAGCTGTCCAGCTTCTCTCTGTACTGCCTCTTGGCCGCTGTGATGGCTTTTCTCAGTCCATACTGCAGCTTTGTACTCGTTCTCATTGCCTGATCTAAATGCAAGAGAGCGAGCACGCAGCATGTGACGTACCTGACTGTTTATCCAGGGCTTCTGGTTGGGAAACTTCCTGATTTGTATGGTGGGCACGATGTTATCAACACAAGTGCTGATGTACCCAGACACATACTCAGCATAATCCTGTACGCTAATGGAAGAGTCCTCCACAGTGGCTGCAGCTTTAAACACATCCCAGTCTGTCAGTGCAAAACAATCCTGCAGGGTGATCTCGCCTCCGGGTCCAGAGTTTGATCTGTTTGGTGACAGGGTGTGCTTGTTTCAGTCTTTGTCTGTAAGCAGGGTACAGGAACAAAGAGATGTGGTCCGAGTGTCCGTGGGGCGGGGTGCAGCCCTGTATGCACCACGTATGTTGCTGTAGACGAGGTCAAGAGTGTTTTTATCACGGGTGGGAATGTCAACATGCTGGTGGTATTTGGGGAATACAGTCCGCAAACTACAGTGGTTGAAGTCACCAGCAACAATAAAAACAGCGTCAGGATGAGCCGTTTCTAACGCGCTGATGACGTCATGGAGTTTGCTGAGTGCTGCTGCGGAGTCAGCACGCGGGGGGATGTAAACAGCGGCCAAAAACACAGCAGTAAATTCCCTCGGTAGATAATACGGACGGCACTTCAGCAGTAATAACTCCACCTCTGGTGAACAGTGCTCGTCAACAGTCTGTATATCTTCGCACCACGAGTTGTTTACAAACACACACACACCGCCACCTTTAGACTTACCGGATGCAGCCGTTCGGTCGCCTCGGTGAAGGGAGTGGGTCTGTAGCTGAATGGCGTTGTCCGGGACCTTGTCTGAGAACCAGTTCTCGGTGAAAATCAGGGCGCAGCACTCTCTGATTTCCCGATGGGTTGAAATCCTGGCTCGTAGCTCGTCCAATTTGTTTTCCAGGGAACGCACATTTGCTAACAGGAGGCTGGGTAGCGGTGGTCGGCTAGCGCGAGCTTTTAGCCTAGCATGAAGCCCTCCTCTTGCCTCGCTTGCGCGCCGCCTCGAGCACTCTCCTGGGGTCAGCGAACTCACTCGAGACCGGTGCTTCGTGGCCCCTAAAGTTTTGGTGGTATGGGCGAACAATGAGCTGCAGCTCCAGCGGAATAGAACCACTAAAAACAAAGTTTCGTGAGTTGGCGATGTCCAATAATGCCTGTCGGTTGTATGTTAGCAGTGCATGGCATTTGTGCACTGCAGAAAGAACGAAAAACACGAAAAACATACAAAAAAGAGAAAAAGTCCGAAATTTTAGCGCGGAGCTGGCAAACACGTCTGCCTCGGGGGGCGCCATGGTACTGCATACATATTATAATGTATCATGTATTGCGCTATTTGGTCCATTTTGATTAGTACAACCACATCAAGCCAGTTTTAAAATCTCTGCACTGGCTTCCTGTCAGAGAATAGACTTTAAAACAGCACTGCTGGTTTACAAGTCTCTAAATGGTTTAGCACCAAACCTGGAACAGCCCCAACTTTAAAAATGTTCAAGGGGAGGTTAAAAACCTTCCTCTTTAGCTCCAACTACATTACAACTTAAAGTGTTTTTATCTGCACTCTTCTTTTAAAATGTTTTGATTTTTCTAATGTTCCTTAATCTAAATCTTGTAAATTCTTCGTAAAGTCTTTTATTCCTGTAAAGCACTTTGAGTTACCCAGTGTATGAATTGTGCTATATAAATAAAATTGCCTTGCCTTGCCTACTAACAGTAACATGTCAACTTTACACCCAGTCTGATTATTGTATTCCTCCAGTGCAACTGTAAAATGAGCCTCTGAAGAGACACGTTGACCACAGTAAAAGCCATCTACAGGAGGCACATTTAGTAAAAGTAGCTTTCTGAGGAAAAAAGGTTGGAGACCCTTGTGTTAGAGCATACCTCCGCTTCCTGCTCTCATGGTATTTATGTTCAAAAGGTCATGATTGCATTACAGGATTTGAATGATATGAATGGTATTAAGATAAGATTGAATGTGAATTCCAAAAAAAAAAAAAAAAAGGTCTTTGAAGAAACATGGTAATCTGTGGTTAACATGAAAAATTAGTGGAATTTAAAAGATATAAAGCCACTACCCGTTCCTTCTTTTTTTATTGTGTGATCGGAACATGGTTGGTTGGTGCAAAACTGCATGTGTCCTTCTTTTTAAGCCATTCTACCTGGTAGTTGAAGGTTTATGCCAACAACACCGAAGCAGTGAAAGACTGCACTTGCAAAAAGCCGCTTTTGGACGACCTCAACTTTCTAAAGCACCAGAGGCACTGGAAGTAGAGACATGTTATTCCACTTGAATGGGTGGGTCACGGTGGGTTCAGCCACAAAGACAGCGCTGGTGTCGTGCACAGATAAATAATGTGTCGTCCAGGATTGGTTTCACAGTTAGGTGCTCTGATTTGATTCAGCTGCCGAGTCCTGATAACAAGCGTACTGTATGCAGCATCCTTCCAGTGTTATCTCTGTTGCGCTAAGGTAATTGATTTTTGGCCTCAAGGTATGCAACAAAATAGCTGACACCTGGGCATCTGCACAGATACGGATATCCTTACAGGCGCCCATTTTATGACCGTATTTTATGTTTCATAGAAAAGGAAAGCAATTGGAACAAAATAGTAATAGTTTAATTATAGCTTAATTGTCCAATAATATTATTGGATGACTAAAAAGGTAAAGGAAGCTTGTTGATAATGTGACATCAACTAAATAAGTAAAAGTGTACAAGGAGGTTGTAGAAGTTGCAAAGGAGGGTGTAAATAGATAGGAGGTTGTAAATATTGATGTTTGATGCATGCATTTTATTGTTTTATCTGCCCAGGGAGTGCAGATGTAAATGATGAAAAATGATTTAGCTGTAGCTAAATCTAGTGTAAAGCATTGTTTCTTTTGTTAGATCAGTGTGTTCAATGTGCACATGGTCCCTGTCAAATAAATAATAAACTAAACAAATACTCATCTGTTTGTTAGACCTGATCTTCATCAAGGTGTTTTCTACACAACTATGAAAAAGTGGCTAAAGTCCAGTCTTGTTGTTCTAATGTGGGGAGTAGTGGCTCAGTGGTAGAGCGGTTGTCCTTCAACCGGAAGGTAGACGGTTTGATTCCGCTCTCCCCACAGTTCATACTGTCGTTGTGTCCTTGGGCAAGACACTTAACCCACCTTACCTCCAGTGGTGTTCTGTAACACCGGTGAATAGCAGCTTCATCTAAGGTAAATCTGTGGAAAGGTTTTTTAAGAACACTGTTGCCTATCTCCAGCTCAACTCCATGCATGGTGTTATACCCACAGCTCATGACAACTTTTGCAGTTTTCCATTCATTTTCTACTGCTGTTAGGAGTAGGGGGCTGGAGCCTATTCCTACTGCTTTGGGTCTGATGCCTGGACAATGGCTGCACCAATTCAGGTATATGCATATCTTTAGACCAGTGGTGGGAAAACTAAGGCTCTACTTGCACAGCTCGCTGAAATTGAGCATGTTAAAAGAGTCAGTGTATAGCATCATTTGAGGTGACATTACCTGTTTTAATCTGTTTGTTCTTGTTTTACTTGTTTATTATTGTCTATATAAAGCATGGATGACCTGTTTGGGTCTTGTTTATTCACAGATTATTCTTATTACAGTAGGTTAATAGGTGATCCAGTTGGGGGCGCAGTGGCTCAGTGGTAAAGCGGTCGTGCTCAACTGGAAGGTAGGTGGTTTGGTTCACGCTCTCCCCACAGTTCATACTGTCATTGTGTCCTTGGGCAAGACACTTGCCTCCAGAGGTGTTCCAGCTGTAACACTGGTGAATAGAAGCTTAATGTAAGTCGATTTGGAGAAAAGCGTCAGCTAAATGACTAAATGTAAATGTGATTGACAAGTGTGAGTTTGGGTCCTCTGAGGCTGTTGTGATTTGTCAAGCCATGAGAAATAGTCTGAATATGTTGAGGTGATGGCATTTATGAACTTTGCGTGATAAAGATGGAGTAATAAAACCGGGTCTATTGTAAATGAGATGAGACGTTTATCAGAAAATGCTGTCTCGGAAAAAAAATTTGAACATGAAAGAAAAACCTTGGCAATACAATGCAGTATATTGCTCAGAGAATGCAGAGGCAAATTTGCGAGCCGCCTGCATTGTCATTGCAAGTCTTTATGTAACCTCTCCTTCAAACTGGATGAAGCAGTGACATATTTATTCTCTTTGAAATAGCAAAAAATAATACAGCTTTAAATTACTTTGAGGGCTAGAACTTCACCTCCAGCAGGAGACAGGTGGCATCAAAACACGGCACAGTTATACACAAGATATTTTTATACCATATCAGGCAGTTTCCACGTCCTCGTCTTTGTCAGCAAGTTCTTTTATGGAAGGCAGACATCAGAGCACCAGGATTCAGATGAGCGAATTGAAAATGTCTCCTCGTCCTCAGCTTTTATGGCTCTGTCTCTTCTGCTCCTCGGCGGCTCCTTATGCTCGCTCACATATTTCACATAAGGGCCATTATTTTTGCAAAAGGTGAAGGTCAACGCTTTGCAAAAGTCAAACTTCCCCTCTCGGTATAAATTACTTTTACATTCAACATTTATCCCTCATTTAAAGTGATCCCAGTCCTTTTATGAACTCTGTCATTTAGTCAAGATCTTTCATCTTTAAAGTCCTTTCAGCCACAAAGAAAGTAAAAGTTCTCAAACATTTCGATTAGGGGCTGTATGTTGCTCTGCTTTTGGGAATATTAACTTCAATTGCCTGAGTCAGCATCGGGATTTACATACTTAGAGAGTAGTTTCAAAGATAACCCACAAACAGTGTATACTGCCCTGTTATAATAATAATAATAATAATAATAATAATAATAATAATAATAATAATAATAATAATTGCATTACAACCCCTCCTCTTTCATGATTGAATAAGGTATACCTAAAATGAGGTTTTGGTTTGCTGAAAATTCCATACTTTACCATAAACTTGGATAAAATCATTCATTCATTTTTCCCCATTTGGTCATGGGGGACTGGAGTCTATCCCAGAAACTTCGCCTAAGTGGCCAGTTAGTCACAAGGCTGACACTTACGGACAGACAACCATTCACAAGGGACACTTCAGAGTTGTCATTTGACCTATACATGCATTTCTTTAGGCACTGGGTTCCTCCCAGTGTACCCAGAGAGAACCCACACTAACACAGGGACGACATGCAGACTTCTCTCAGAAAGGCCGGAGTTGGCCGAGGGTAATCGAGTCAGCCGGGGTTTGAACTCACAACCTTCTGCTCTGTGTTGAGGAAACCTTTCTAAATGTAAAAATGCCAGCAAAAAAGGCAATAAACCATGCATGTACACTGTGGGGGCATTCCATAAGATAATCAAAGCATTCTGCGTTCACACATGTGCTCTCAGCTGTTGTACTCAGCACATGTCTGCCAGGCCACAAGAGGCTCTGTGAACCCTGACGCTGCTAATCCTACTGTCATTGCACACATCAACAAGTAATAGAGGACGTCCACTAATAAAAGTGTTTGGAGCAGTGCTGATAAACTCTGAAGCCTCAGTGTGGATTTATACATCTAACACTTGCTATGTGTTGCCAGCAGCCATAGCTTTCTGTGACCTGGCGGTTACGTTACAATGAACCAGAAACATCTCCTCAGCAGTATTCAAAAGACTGCGTTTTTTTGGACATAAGTGTTGTTGTAATGTTGTTGATTGTTTCTGATTGACATCACCCTCTGTGGTCCGAGTATGAACTCTTTTCTTCAGGACGCAGGTACATGATGCCAAGGGTGAGGACCAAGAGAGGCATCACATCCTTTTGTTCTGAGAAGTATTCAGCTGCTCAATCAACTCAGATAATGTTTTTATTCTCTCTGGCACTTTACATTGTACTGGACTTGCTGACATTCTGAAGTCATTCCTGTGATGCCTTCGGGTTGTATTTTGTATTCTTTTATTCTTGTAGTTATTGTGCTACACTGTGCTGTCCTGTCTGGAGTGTTGAATGTATCTCTGTTTTTTACAATCTTGGTGCAGAACAAATTCCCCTCGGGGTAATAAAGGTTTCATTCAATTCAGTGTTCTGTTGCAGCCTCTGTGTAATAACAGTCAGTCTGAGGACACTTTTTAGTCTTATGTTTATTTGGCATAGCATTTAGGTTGTTACTTCTACACCAGGATTCTAACTGGGTCGATATGCTATGTGCTACCAATGCACGCCTGTAATTCAATTAGCTGCTAGCCTGGCCAGACAGGTTTCTCAGCAAAGTGAAGTTGGTTTAGACCAGATGGTTTATTTAAACGTGACAAGCTTCATGGGATGCTTTTTTTTAATTAGGTGTAGGTACAACAAATGTCTGCTGCAATCCTCTGTTAGTGGACTTCTCTCGGAAACTTTGGCCAGACTTAAGTTCACTGATTTATTTTCTCCCGCGTATTCTGTTCGGGGTCACAGGGGCTGGAGCTCTGAGCCTGAAGCGAGGCCCACCCTGGATGATTCACAGGCCCAAAACTTAGAAACATCCACTGACAGACAACCATTCACGCTCACATTTATTCCCTATGAGCAGTTTTAGGGTCGCCAATTCAGTCTCAACGATGAGATGAAAGCTGGAGAGAAGCCAGATCTAAGTCTCGTATTTCTACAGCCAGAAAAAGGTAAGAAAAACGGATAACAAGTTAGATATTTCAATATTTAGCTTGTAGCAGACTTACTAAAGCACATAGAAATAAAAGATTATAAGCAAAGTTTAGTGCCATGAGAAGTGAAACATACTGAATGAGACTGCTACACAACTGTGTTCCCACTTATATCCTGCCATGTTCAGAAGATTTATCCACTTTAATAAAAGAGAACACCACTTATTAAGCAGACAGCTATTCATAACTGAGATAATGTGGTTGCAGTTTGCTTGCAATAGAGATAATTATAATAATTATGCTTCATCTAGATACAGCACTGCAATACTGTAATAAGGTTTGTGTCTTATGCCTCGTACAGATAATCCCATCTCGATTACAAAGTAAAATCTACCATGTCCATTTCCGTAGGAAGCTGATTGTATTTGCACTTCACGTCATTATGTGTTTCACAGGGTCTGGATTTATTTAAAGTGAACAACACTGATAGCCTGCACTCAAGTAAAAGAGGATTTACAACTTTTGTTTTCTTCCATCTTCCCATCTGTGAGAGCCAGCACCTTTTCGAGACAACCCCAGGTAGTGTTCATAAAAGAATAATGATATCAGCTTAAGAAGATAACCTTTCTGGGAGATCAGCAGGTAACTATTTCAAAACAAGACCAGCGGGTTTATGCAATGAATAATAGCCTTGACATTGCCAAGAAGTCTGCAAGATAGCCTTCTGAACAGTCCCCCAAAACAACAAACTTTTCAAAAACTGATTAGAAAAAAAATGGTAGGATTTGGGAAAGGCTAAAATAAACTTACTATTGCTCTTACTGGCTGACAGAAGAGTGCTACCAGAGTCCCAGTTCTGACCAATTACATATTTGCATTTTAGTATTAATGCATTTAGTTGTATTCATAAAAGGTATTTCCTTCACAAAACGATGATGTTAAATATTGCCTTGGACTGACTAATGTGACTAAACTCTCAACACATTTACCACTTTTCAGGATATGGACCATGTTTCCTCTGGAGAGGATTGTGTTTTTACTGTGCCGTGTGTGCAGCAGAGCACCATCTAGAGCAGGGGTCTCAAACTCGCGGCCCGGGGGCCAACTGCGGCCCGCAAGATGATATTTTGTGGCCCACAGGACTTTAATGTTAGTGCGCCCTGCGAGTTTTATATGAACTGCACGCTACTACGTTGTGTGTGGAAGGTTCCTTTTTGTGCAAGCTGGAACTGAACCAACCTACCATCACAGTGGAGTATATGGCTCCTGGGGGCGGGCCATCGGCTGGGCTTGATGCAGGCAGAGAAACATTTCACAACTATGGAGGAACCCATTTAACATAGCCGTCATAAAAATACTGCTTCTTACTGTGTTTGAAATGAGCATGTTTGACCTTGAGCTGGACAAATTCAATGTTACCGGCATTGGATCATTTGAAATGGGCTGATTTGTTTGAAAGTTGATGGCAATTTGATCGCCACTACCCATGCAGATTTGTTATCATGACGAATCTGCAAATTAACGCCGATGTTCTGTTGACAATATCACCGAGGGGAGTGGACATCCAATGGGGCCACTCAGCCAGCTCATTCATGTTCTTCAATATTCCATTTAAGTTCAGGATAGCTCAGGTTCAGAAGAACCCATTGAAGTTAAAGAATTGTTAGTAATAACGTTTGAGAGGATTTAACAAAGTTTTTTTTTGTGGAATACCTGATCCGGCCCAGCCTCACCCAGACTCTGCCTCCTGCGGCCCCCAAGTAATTTGAGTTTGAGACCCCTGATCTAGAGTGTTTCTCTACAAGGGACAGATATCACATTGAAAGAAATGATCAAAACTTAGTTGCTGTGATTATGGGTGGAGTCTACATGAAAGTTTACCATTGTATGCTTCACGTTTTACATGTGTTCTAGCTAGACAAGATCTAGATCGTTTCTAGTAGCAGGGAAGTAAGCACCCCCTGAGATCAACGCTGTGGCTGTTAGGAGATACTGGCCCCATGGACGCAAGTGAAGGGGGGTTACAACTGCTGCAGTCGTAACTAAAACTTAAAAGGTTGTGAATAATAATAAATTAGTCTGTATATTTGAAATGTGTGTTTCAGTGTGAGTATTTGTTTCTCTGATGACTTGTTGCAGTGGTATTTGTGTGTTAACCGTGGAACAGCTAAGCGTCCATGCTTGTTGTAAATTGTGTATAAAATATAAATATGACAATAAATAGGAATAAAGCTATTGAATACATCATTGTATTAAACAACCCCCACACCCCCAAGTGTAATTGGGTGGGGTAGAGCTTGAAACATCCTTGTCACCCCCACATACTGTTGTTGTGTCCTTGGGCAAGACACTTAACCTACATTGCCTCCAGTGGTGTTTCAGCTGTGACACTGGTGAATAGTTAAATGTATGTGAAGCGCTTTGAGTGCTCAGTAGGTGGAAAAGCACTATTAAAATATATATTCATGACTTCTCAAATCCTGGACTGGCACAGGAGCTCTGGGCACAAATATTGATATTGTTAATAGTTTATTTCTTTAGGACAGCGTACAATGTACATTAAGCCGGAGCAGAGATGCTTGTACCAGATTATAGCTTCACAGCTCATTTCCAGCTGTAGTCCTTTACTGTCCGTGTGTTTGGTGGAAGGAGAAACCAGAAGAAACCGGCAGACACAGGGAGAACATGCAAACTCCACAGAAAGGCCCTGCACTGCATGGGAATTGAACCCAGGACCTTCTTACTGTGAGGCAGGAGTGCTAACCACTGATGCCAATGTTAACAGATGTATAATAATGATAATATTAAAAAATAAATAATAGTTAATAATTCTTATTTGTAAAAAGTACATGGAGGTAAATGTATTAGCTATCTGTTTCTCCAGCTCAGACAAACTTTTTCCAAGTATTCACTGCAGCTCAGTGCTTATGCACTCAGTTATTGACTGATTACAGCAGCTAATGTTCTGATCAGACATACATCAGCTTTATTAAATTGTGACTATTAATTAATAGTAGCAAGCTTTATATGTTTGTACATTTTTTTTTTTTTTAAACAAAGCCAAGTAAAGCAGTATGGTGAATGGGGGTATGTGAAGGGACAATAACAAAAAAACAGCTTTCTTGCAAAATGTTAATTTATGAATGTATACTCAGTTTAATTAACATTATCCTTAAAATGACTTACAACTTAATCCTTTAAAAAATTTTCCCATCGCAGTGCCTAATTACCCATGGTGCAGCTGCGAGGATCTGTCTGTGACCCTCAGAGCTCCACACTGGGAGACAGCGCTCCATTACTCTTTTCCTGAGAGTGGCACATTTACAGCCTTCATTGCATTACACCTGTGAACTTTTCTTTCCGTGGTCTTCTGTGTTTTACAGATTAATTGAGTTTTACGGTTTTGTGCTTAGTTGTTCTCTGAACCCTGTATTCACAGTTTCCCACATTTTAATTCAAAGGAACAGACAAAGGTGGCAAAAATATTCACATTGTGTACTTAGTACAGATACTTGTGGGCTGATATTTGTGCTACTAGAAACTGAAACTGAATATGTTTCTGAATTTGAATTGTTCAAGTTGAATGAATGCTTTTAATAAACTGAATTTAAAAAGCATGATCTGGAACCAAATCCATTGTTTTTTAAATGAAATGCAGTAAATGAAAATGAATTTATATTTTGAAATTGAATTAATTTGCTTTGGAACTGCAGTTCAGTTTCCAACATTTGCACATTTGCGTCTCACGCCAACAATCACTTACTCTGGGACATTTAAAAAGGACAATATATCTGTACAATCTTTTATTATTTCACACTAGGGTATCAACATTTTTGTAACGTAAACTTAATAGAAATAAGTCTATTTAAAATTGTATAGTGGTGTCTACATTTACAACTCTTTGAATTATCCTACCCATCTGTGACGTATCCTACCATAATTATGCAGATGACATTCAGATTTACATTTCACTCACAGCAGGTGAAAATGGACCAATCCATTCACTGTCACTGCATCGAACAGATTGACATGTGGATGCAAAATAATTTTCTCCAACTGAACATAAACAAGACTGAACTAATCATCTTTGGGCCACAGAAACAAAGAGAAAGTGTCAGCAGTCACCTCGAGTCTCTTTCTCTAAAATCTAAAAACCAGGTTAGAAATCTAGGGGTCATCATGGACTCAGACTTGAATTTCCACAGTCACATTAAGTCAATTACATCATCTGCATTTTATCACCTTAAAAACATTTCCAGAGTCAAAGGGATGATGTCTCAACCAGACTTAGAGAAACTTATCCATGCTTTTATCTCCAGCAGGTTAGATTACTGTAACGGCCTGCTCACTGGTCTCTCAAAACGAATGTTAAGACAGCTGCAGCTTATTCAGAACGCGGCTGCGGGTTCTAACCAAAACCAGGAAGTACAACCACCATCAGTCTAGTTTTAAAATCTCTGCACTGGCTTGTCATTATCAATTAATGTCATTAACCACATCATTACTAGCTTTTACCTTACTGTATATTTCAGTTTGGTTTAATTTATGTATCACCAGATGACAAGAAAATCATAATTTCAAGGCATAAGATAAACACAGCAGATTCTCCTCAAGTAAGCATCTTTCCCTTCCTTACCAGGTTATTCATGTAAGAACATGTTGTTAATAACCTACCTGATTAAATAAATAGTCATTTGTCAACCTCGACGGAATAGGTTTAAATCAATACAGAGCTGTTCATGGGTGTGTTTGAGTACAATGAATCTGTGTCTATACATTGAGCAGCGAGAATATATCACCATCTCAGCTCAACAATATGCTCCACTTTTATTACAAGACATAATTCTGCTTCTATTGACACAGTGATGAGTAGATTGGAGTTTATAGAGCTGCTCCTCTGAGAGACCAGAGCACACTTCTGGAGGAATCAGCAGAATAACATCAAAACTAATCACACTTAAATGGATCTCCATGTCCCCAGTTCGTACCAAGACGGAAATGAAGTAAAGCACAACGCGCTTTTGGACAGTCCAATAATGAGCTGGACATGTGTTAGGACCAGCTCAGAGTGCACAGGGCTATATTTAGTATTGGCAGGCACTTTTTTTACAAACATAATGCACAAAATTTTAATCCCTGAAAGGGCGGGTCTTTGGCCAATTACATGCTTGCTTCCGAGAAAAGGAGTACTCCATTGGTCAACACTGCTTGTCAACAAGAAAGTAATGGCTACCAATAATACAGAGAAAGTGATAATGCTGTTAAACTGAACCACTGTGTATTATCATAGATATTTGTGTTGACATTTTTCTTCACTGTGTGATGGATTTATCTACTGATGTTTTTCTGTTCCCTCTGCTCTACGTACTCCCCTGCTGGTGAGGATTATGGCAGTCATTTAGGAACATGAATATTAAAACAAAACTGAAATTGTACTAGTAAAAACTTATCTCTATAATTTAGTTTGCCTCAAAGTTGTGAGCATAACTGATGTTGCACTAACTTCAGTGAGAAACCACAGAATTGAGCTTGGAAAGCACTGTGGGTTTCATAAAAAATAATTATTAATCAGATGAATTAAACTGCACATTTGTAAGCTGCTTTTAATTATTCAGTCCCTCTGTGACTTGGAGTCTGTGGTGTGTGCCAAAAAAATATTTTGGACAGAACTAAGTCAATTTTATTTATTTCTACTTCCCACATTTATTCTAAAAGAGCTTGAATGAAATGGTAGAGGGGACTCTGGGGAGACCCAGGGCCAGCTCACAGGGAAGTTGCAGATGGTGTGATGTTGAATGTTTTATCATTTCTGTGGCAGTTGACCCAGCCAGACACTGTCCCTGTCCCCATACCCACACTTCGCCCTAAGCACATTTTATATAAGTGTATATAAGTGCACAAAGGGCGTAAAGTGTTCAAAGCCGATCAATTGAAGAACTGGGAAATCCCTGTATATTTCACTCTTCCCTGATCACTTTTCAGAACAAGGCCAAACAGAAAAATGAGCAAAGCACAATGCAGTCTTTTGTAGCAATGTTAAACTGTTGCCGGATCTATCAGAAAATACACCAGACAGACATGTACACAACATTTACGCAGTGTTGTTGCCACTTTAGATTTTAATGTTTTCCATTCTTCCCAGTTACTGATTTTTGCTCGTTGCTTAGGAATAAAATCCCTGTCCATTTGAAAGGCATTGTGAAGTCAGATCTAATCCAGTGCACATTTTCTGGAGGTGTGGATAAAGTGTGGTTGAGAACGTTACTGGAGAACATATTTGTGCCCCTCTGTGATTTATACCCCATCTGACTTATTGATAGGAAGTTCAATTATGTTTACTGACTTGAGTTTATTTGAGTCACTCACCAAAGGGAATAGTGTTTTTTGGGTTATTTAAGTCATTAAGTCAGTCACCTTAAACGCACACAAGCTCCACCCACTCCCAGTTCCCACTGATACATTCACTCTGATAAAACCACTCATTTAAAAAAGCAAAATCACAGTCCAAGCTCAAAAAATCCCAAAACCTAAGCGGTAGAACATGAATGACTAATTACACAACTTTTAATTGAGTCTTTTAACACAGACTCAAAAGGTAATCATTTAACTTTGGTAAAGCATGTAAATTGTGACATAGAAAAGTATAAGTTAGAATGTTCAGACAGACTTCAAAACTACAAGCCCAGTCTATGAATGCCAAAATTTTACAAATAACTTAAATGGTAAATGGTGTGCATGGTGTGGTGTATAGAGCCAAAGTATTGTACCAAAGCACTTAACATGATGCTCCCATTCACACACACACACACACCTGGGGCAGACAGAGAGGGGGGGGCTGCCAAACACAAGGCGCTCACACCTCCGACCACCACCAAACTCACCTGTACACTCACAAACATTCAAACACCAGAGCTGTAGTGAAATACTTGATAAAATACAGTAACTGCATTACCAATACATTCACAAATCACACATATTACTTTACTCTTTTCCAGAGAACCATCCGGTAAACTCTTAAAGCAGAATTGTCCATTTAGCAGCGTGTCTTTTTAGTTTTCCATTGCTAGCTCGAGTGTGCAGCCGCGTTAGCCACAGGAAAACGGAAACGAGGTGCAGCGGTGTAGAGAGAGTGTTGCATCAGATTAACGATTGTGTTATTTATTTCTTTAACGCACTAAACTGAAAATATAAACCAGCCCTAGTTTAAACTCGTTTTATATTGTAAAAGCAATCAATTGTGAAAAACTGTTCACAACTGTTTATTATTTGGAATTTTATAACTTTACCTAGGATCATCAAATCAAAACTCAAAAAAGGAGCCCCATTGGTCTACGTTTGTGGAAAGTTCTCTGAACTCAGTTCCACAGTCACTTCTTCAAAGAGCTGCAGGATTTACAGGCCTCTTTGACAATTTCCCATTCTTCCAGGGACAGTGCTTGTATAGTTTGAGGATTTACCAATGCCAGGGTGGAGAAACTAGGTAGTCTACCAAGTTCACGAGTAGTACTTCTACTTAAACATAACAAGGTTCCATCCCTGCACCGCCAATGACCATTCTGTGTGGAGTTTGTGTGTTAACCATTGACATAATTGAGTCAAGTTTTAGATGTTCAATGCTGCTAAACCTGTCCCTTTTGAACATCCAGACAATTCAACTCCTTTTAACAAGGTCACACAAACCTTAAAACATCAATCCTTTTATATTCTCTTCAAGCTAATTTTACCAAGAACCTTATTTCTACTTCTCTCACCCAAATAACTACTGAGGCTTGTGTTTTTGTTCTGGGTTTGCTTGGCTCCCGTTATGCTCTGTTTTAGCACAGCAGGAGATTTCGGAGTCGCCTCCTCCTGCTATTTTTGAATAATTCAAGTGCTTTGGCTCGACACTATCACACAGAAGACAGTGTGCTTTGATAGTGCGTGTGCAGTCATACCATTGCTCATGCACCTTCTTTGTCAGATAATGATAAAGTGCACCCAGCGGGCCGAGTGACACCAGCTTCAAATGATTAATTAAAGAAACACATCCTTCTGAGACAGACGTTTCAATTACTGTGTTTTCAAACTTAAAGAGTTAAGTAAGGTGCAGTGAGCCTACGCAGACGGAAAAAAACGAAATGGAATGGTTATGTGAAAAAAGAAAAGTGCCGCTTGCTTTAGACACACTGTTCTAGTAGAACTATAAAAGACTCTAATATGGCTTTCATTTTGTTCTTATGTTTAATCGCATATACAGTTGTGCAATTAAAAGGCCTAAACTAAGTTTGCATACAAAAGAAAAAAGTTAGTGAAAAATAAAATAATCACCAATCAAAGAATCTTTAAACCATCTGACCCTTGAGCCACCTTTTAACCTTTTCTTTTGCCACTATTTATTTTTATTAAAAAGGCTTGATAAACATCAGAACTGTGATGCACACAGACTTCTATACATCTTTTCAGCAGAATATATGTGTTTTACCTGTGTCACCTGAAAGGAAATGGCTCTTTCATTCATTTTCACCCTGGACTATGTCCAGTTAGTCACAGGGCTGACATTTAGAGACAGACACTGACAGAAACTCTAATACACAATATTAGACACAATAATTCACTAGGGCTACTTTTAAGGCCAATTCCCACCAGGCGCACCACTGTGCAGCAAAAAGTACACCACCATTATTTTCTATGCCACCACTTACAAATGGTTTGACCCAGGACTGAAGTGGAAAACTCTTGCTAATAAAACGATCCATTCTGTCCACACACAGCCCCGTAGCTAATTCTCTCATATTATCAAGTTATTAACTGACACAAACTAATTTCTATATTTTTCTGTGAACACGTTTTGCTTTGTCAAGCTATTCGACCCTCTGCATCTTGTGTAAAATGATGTGCCCGGTGTCAATTGGCCTTTGGAGTTGCAAATTAACCTATACAGGCATGTGTTTGGACGGTGGGAGGCAGCCGGAGTACCCGGAGAGAACCCACAGTAACACTCCTCTCAGAAAGACCGGAGTTGGCCTCTGAATCAAGAATCTTCTAATTGGCCAATTGGGGATTGAACTCACAACCTTCTTGCTGTGAGACAGGAGTGCTAACCACTCCTAAAGTATAATTAAAATAAAAAATTGAAGTAGTGTGTGTCTCTTCACAACAAGATGGCAGTGATCACAAACCACAGAGAAACATTCAGAGCATGTGCAGTGAGTCTGTTTTGCTGAGGTTGCATGAAATTCTTCTAAAAGTTTAAGCAATTGCAAGTCTGATGACAAAAAAGTGACCGATAACTTGGTGAGTCGTGGAGTAGGCTTAGTGCAACTGATTAAAATGATGGAATAATGACAAATTCACCAAATTTTTATTTTAAAATGCCTGTTTTGTTAATAATAATAATCTTTATTAATATAGCACTTTTAAAACAGGGTTTTGCTAAGCAATAAAAACAAAGTGTACAGTAAAACAATAAAACAGCAGCAACTAAATTGATAAACAATCAGACAGAGGCGAGTTTGTACAAAATCAGCATCAGTATTTTGTTAGTGGAGGCAAAGGCCAATCCAAACAAAACAAGTAATAGAGAAACACAAGATTGAAAAAGAAGAATATTTCAATTAAAAGTTGGAGGTATGTTTTAAAAGACAGCCTCACTATAGTGAATATAAACGCCATAAACATAATAAAAAAGACTCCAGCAGACCCTGAAAATATTCATATGTGTGCATGACTCAGAATGTGATCACAAACAAAACAAACTGCCCGGAGGTGATCAGCTGAGAAATTGTTCCTCCCCCAAAGGCTAACATACAGCTATCTTTGTTTGGAGACGTTCACTAAACACGGACAAACATATCTGTATCCTGTGTATTCCTCTCTTGCTACAGTTATTGCAGACAGGTGGCCTCTTGTGTGTAAAACCTTCCACAAACAGCACCACAAAAGCAGCTATATTTCTGATTCATTTTTTTCATTAGAGATTTTGAAGACTAGGAGCGCACACTAACAGACTGGTTTCAGCAGATTTTTGTAGAAACTAAAAGACTGGGGATCACACACTTAACTGGGCCTGATGAGGGATCACAGAATTCCAGGAAAAAGGTTTTTAAAGTTAATATCTAAATATTTCTCACGTGGAAACAAGCAAATTTTCTTTGCTTAAGGACCGTGCCTGCTGCTTGACCAACAAGCACTCTTAGAAGCAAGTTTTTAACCAACACAGCAACAGCTGAGAACTCTTTCATGGACATTGCAATAACTTACACAAACTCAAACTTTTACACGGTACAATGGAGAAAAATGGAGGCCTTGCTATGTGGGCAGTAACAGGAACAGTGTGGAACGCTCCCTGAGTATGCGACGAAACATCTGGAAAACACCCAGGACTTCTCGCCTCGGACCCCTGAGGCCCACCGAACCGGGCCAGCCCCGCTGACTACAGAGTAAGTCCGCACTTGACACACAACAGCCTTGGTGTCGTTAAATGTCCTCTGCCCAAACTCCAGCCGAAACCGCCATCTCCCTGTCCTCCGTTAAAAGCCCCTTTGTTAAGTTTCCATCATTTAGATTAACATGTCTATACATTCCTTTGGTTCACAAACCCTCTGAAAGCAAATGTTTATCCCTGTGTTTATTAATCCTGTAGTTATCCCTTGTGTTAATCCTTTCCATGCTCCCATTATGTCATTCATTATTGATTTGTGTCATTTTTAATAAAAACCCTTAAAAGACATTAATGTTTCTCTGTTTATATTAAGAAATGTTCAAAAACTAGGAGAATTCTCTTCCTTTTAGATTAATGAGACTAGATTAAACAGTTTCTCTGGACCTGTCTAAAAACCAGAGTGGTGCCCCTTTTTAATCAGAAATTAAATTTTAATAAATTAATATTACTATCAAAATTAATTATGTATAAAATTAATCTGGTATATGTTTATATATATTATTTACTTAAGTTCCATCTGACAATAGCCAGTTTAGGCTTCGTCAGATAGAGGTACTTCTTTGTCAAAATGTTAAACAGGACAAAATGTGATTAACTGCCCTGCCCTAGTATTGCTTTCTTATGGTGGATAAATTACTGGTTATATCTTTGTTGAGGTGTAAATATAATTGTGAAAAAGGACTTTGCCCACTTTCCACTTTTGCGCACTGATTAACAATAACTATATTTGACAGAACTGTTCAAAACACAGAAATTATCAATTACTTGCCAGTCTTTTTTCCATTTAAACTTTGAGCACTCACCCCCTCATCAAGTCTCACTGGCAGGCACTAATGGATCACTTACTTTGAACATAGCAATTGTGCAGTTGTTATGTAGAACTGAGTATTAAAAAATAAAGGTCACACATCATTTAGTGAAAAGAGTATTTAGAGTTGGAAACAGTTTAACACCTACACGTCCAACAGGACAGAGTGACAGGTTTCCAAGCTTAGTCCAATTAGCAAGCTTCTTATAGCTCTAAAAGCTTTTATTTGCAGTAATTTATTACTTAGAAGTGTGAGTCTAAACAAATCAGAATTGAGCAAAGTCAATTCTAATGACAGACCTGGGTGACACATTTCTCCTGACGTAGTCCCCATAAGGTTTCACTCAAGCCCAGATCCCAACTAATGACTAAATCAGGACTAAACCAGGTTAATAAAGACAACGTACAACATATAATTTTAAAACAGCATATAAAAAGTGTTTCACAATAAAATAAGGAATATGTCTTTAAAAATAAAAAAATACAACTAGACATTTTGGACACTAAAAAATAAAAAAATACAACAAATCAAAAGCTGTTGTTGTTAACGGGGATCTGAGAGACTCAGTGCTGGTTCAGATCCAGTTCCAATTCTGTCAAGTGCTGTGGGTTGGAGTCTAGAGCAGCGAGTAAAGCCATGCAGCCTTCCCTTGAGAACTGACAATCCTTCAACCTGCAAAACAACCAGCAATCAGCAACAATCAGCACAAACGTTCGAGTTTGGCCTGCGACAAGGACTCAGCCATGACTTAACCAGGACCTGAGTGTGAGGAGGCAGTGTGGGCCCTGCAGAGCAGTCCCCAGTGGATCCACAGCCTGGTCTTGGAGCCGGTTATGGCTCAAGTCTACTTCCTTTAGCCTGGTTCCTCCTTAGAATCAGGGCCAGCGAACAGACACCTACAGCAGTGACCAGACAACACCTCAACCTGCACACAAAATGGAGATCAAGGAGACCTGTGGTTCTCAGCTACTCCATGATATTAAGAAAAAATGCAGTTTGTTATAACTTTATGTGAATGTCCCCTTGGGTATAGTAAACAGTGAACTGCATTCAATTATGTGAGACAAACTTGATGTTGGCTTTGTGTGCATTTATAATACTGTATGGTCATTTTAATGTGTTTACCTTAAAGTCTGCAGTCTGGACCCCTGTAGTCCAGCAGAGAGGAGTGTAAGTCCTGAGTCCTGGATCCGATTATAGCTCAGATCTAGTTCTTTCAGGGAGCTGGGGCTCAGAGCCAAAGCCAGGGACCGGCAGCTTTGCTCGGTCAGCTGACAGTGGGTTAGGCTGGAGTCACAAAACACTCAGATTAATCTTCTTTTAGGACTGAATGTTCAGTAATACTCATATGATGCTTTAGCTAACTATTATTAAGGGATAAAAACAATACAAAGTTTAAAACATGTCTAGACCATAAATAGGGGACCTGAGAGCCTCTAGTCTGCAGTGCGGATTCCCCAGACCAGGAGCCAGCAGATCCAGACCAGAGTCCTGAAGGTTCTCGTTCTCATTCAGCTCCAGCCTTTTGAGCCCAGACCCAGACTGAAGAACGGTGGCCAAAGTGGAACAAGAGTGACTTGACAGACCACACCCTGTCAGCCTGAAACACACAGGAGAGCCCTGCCTTAGTGTGTTTTGACCAAGTGTATGTTTGATTTAGAACATTTGGTTTAATAGATTAGTGGTATAGATCTTATTTATACTTGGTCAAGCTCTGATTTTCATTAAAGTAATCCTGTTTTATTCCAGGTTTCCCTAATAGGTTTAGTCTCAATGTATGCCTGTTTTAATATATCATACTAATACTTAGTAGTGCCCACTGATGCTAGTACTGATCTAGACAAAGCCCTGGTGGGTGGTTACCTGAGTGTCTGCAATGCCCCCTGAGAATGCTGAGTGGAGTAGAGCCTGTCCAGTCCTTCGTCCCCAATCATGTTTCGACTCAAGTCCAGCTCTTGTAGGCTTGTCTTTTCCAAGACCTGGGCCAAAATCTTACAGGTGTATTCAGACAGTGAACAGGTGGCTACTCTGCAGAAGGAAAGAAAATCACAGCTTCTGAAGCATGATTGTCAAGAATATATAAATGGACATTGAGAAACTATACAAGCAAAAGTGAAGAATTACATGAAAACAGTTACCCCCAGTTTACACTAAAAGCGATCTCACAAGCGTTGCGTGACTGTCGTGTTTTACTCGTGTCTGCTTTAAATACGTAAATTTACACCAGAAGCGTTGCTGCTACTGCTCTGCATGTCTGGATCTCCTTCTCTTTTGTAGACTTCATTCATACGTTTGTGATATTATTGCATCTTCAAATAGCTAAGCTACATGATCTACTCCCATATTATGTTTGTTGCTTTATATTGTATTTTTTATCCTTTAGTTCAAATGAAAAGTTATGGCATATTTAAAGTTGTTTTCGCTATAATCTAAGCTTGCTTGGTGATCAGACAACACAAACTACAAAAAGTGCGATGTTTGCATCAACCGTCATGCATTAGTGAGCTTTTATTTTATTTTAGCGTAGCGGATTTTTTTTTTTTTAACTTGGTTCCTACTTCCTGTGTTTTCCTGTGGTATAGCTCACAGACTGACGCGGAGCCGCTTGGAAAATCAAAGTCCAACCTGTCAATAGCATTGCGTCGCATTGAGACACTTATGAGACGCTTCTGTGTTAGTCTTCTGTGTTAGTCTTCTGTGTTAGTCTTCTGTGTTAGTCTTCTGTGTTAGTCTTCTGTGTTAGTCTTCTGTGATAGTCAAACTGACCAAAAGGTTTTCGGTGTAAATTTGGGGTTAGAACTCAGACACTGAGGCAGGATTTCTGTGGGTTTTACAAGGAGCCAGTCCTCACATTTGCAATCATCTTCCAGTAGTGAGTTAAATGGATTTGAATACACATTGTACCCATGTCAAACTGAGACCATGAAGACATTTAGTGATATAAGTGACTAGACTTACAGCAGTCTCTCCAGTTTGCAGTAAGGGCTGTTGAGTCCCACACACAGTGTTTTGAGCCCCGAGTCCTGCAGCCTGCTCCCTCGCAAGTCCAGCTCTCTCAGGGGTGACAGGTCAGATGCCAGGGCTGAAACGAGAACCTCGTAGTGGGGCTGGGACAGCATGCATTCTGAGAGTCTGAGCAACACAGACAAAACACTGTAAGCAACCAGCTCAGTATATCTTTAGAGGTAAATGTCTAGGGCTTGGTATAAAAAACCACATCCAACCACCTTTACGTCCAGGTCCTTGACTTACCGAGCCTTAGTGCAGTTCTTGACTGCTGGGATGAGTCTTAAGCGTGCATTCAGCGAAGCATTGTACAGGTCTAGGTTCAGCTCATCCAGGACCTCTTCAGACATCTGCAGCAAATAGGCCAAAGCTGAACATTGAATCTCAGAGAGTTTTACTGATCTGTCTCCGGACTTTAGGAAGTCCTGGATCTGCTGGTGGACTGAATGGTCGTTCATCTCCATCAGACAATGGAAGATGTTGATGCCTCTATCCGGAGAATGGAATCGGATCTTCTTGTGTTTGAGGTGATCCTTGACTTTCTGTAAAGTTTCTGGTGTAACCCAAGCAGAGCCGAGCAGACTCTGTAAAGGCATCCTGTTGGAGTCCAGACATAGACCATGAAGGAAGCGAACCAACAGGTCCAGGTGTCCTGATTCATTTTGAAAGGACTTTACCAAGGCTCGCTCCAAAAAGTCCACAAGGAAATCATTCAGATCAAAGAGCTCATCTGAGTCCTCCTCATCAGAACACTCCTCCTCCTCCACATCGCCATTATTCTCCAAGAGAAAAGGCTCCAGAGCGTCCATGTTCCTATTACTGAAACAGTGGTGCATGTAAACTGCAGCCAAAAACTCCTGAAGGCTGAGATGTACAAAGCAGTAGACTGACTGGTGAAAGATGATGCTTTCTTTTGTGAAGATCTCTGTACAAACTCCTGAGTAAACCGAGGCTTCTGTCACATCCAGACCAACCTGCTCTAGGTCTTCTTTGTAAAACATAATGTTTCCTTTCTGCAGTTGTTCAAAAGCCAGCCTCCCCAGCTTCAGAAGGACTCCACAATCAGTCTCTGTGAGCTCTGGACCACAGCTCTCCTGTTTGTACTTTTTCTTCCTGTAAGTCTGGACCAACAGAAAGTTTGCGTACATGTGGGTAAGGGTCTGCGGCAGAGGGCTTCTCCCTGAGATGGGTAGAAGTAGTAAGGATTAATTTTGTTTTTGTGACAACATAGTACACTTACAGAAAAGGTTAAAGCAAGAGCATCTGGACACATTTTTCAAGGTGAAGATGTTTTTTCTCTAATTGCAATAAACTTAATCAATTCTGTGCACTTACATGTATTAATTAAAGTTATCTTAACTGTTTGGCAAAATAAAATATGATGTAGTACAACACAGTGACTGTGGGTGGTAGTTATCTGTGTTGATATTCATCAGCTATCCTATCAGCATTTCTCCAAATGTATTGGTTTTGATGGTGTCATGGCTGCTCGTTAGATCACCTGAGCAACCAGCCTCTCCCGGGCTGCACTCCTGCCGGCCAATACAATCAGGTTGATATTTAAGCAGCACATAACCCCAGTAGCCAGATTGTCCTGTGTCCAGATGAACACATCCAGCGTAACCTGCTCCCCTGGTAACCTGTCCGTGCTAACCTGCTCCCCTGGTAACCTGTCCGTGCTAACCTGCTCCCCTGGTACCGTAACCTGTCCGTGCTAACCTGCTCCCCTGGTACCGTAACCTGTCCGTGCTAACCTGCTCCCCTGGTACCGTAACCTGTCCGTGCTAAACGGATCCAGTTACCTGATCCTGCTACCTGTTTCGGCTAACCTGTTACCAGGTGTTCCTAAGACTTCTGTCCTCATCTCCTGTACAAGCTCGTCACCGTGTGTTGCCGGCCATTCTTCGGGTCCAAACGAACACCTTCAGTAATCTACACCTCCTGTGTCTATTTGTATCCTTTAGGCGCCAGGGTTTATTTTAAAAAATACTGATTTTTGAAATCCAAATTTCAAAAGGCTGTGGTTTGAAATAAGATATAGTGTCCTACTCTAGACTAGAAAAATGTCAAGTATGAATGAAATAATTGTTTTATATATATATATATATATATATATATATATATATATATATATATATATATACACTATTTTTTTCGGGCTTTTTCTGAAATTTAACAGTTACTTGTAAAAGCAGCATTACCAAAATAAAGAATAACTACAACTTCTAATATACCATAACTAGTAAAACTAGTAAAAATAGATCTGAGAAATATACACATGTACTGTAGGTGTTTGGTTGCAGAAGCTTTATCTGTTCTTATCCATCCAAATGGCATAGTTGTTTTTTTTAGAGTGTGGGACCTCTCATAAGGCACAGCAGGGGGGTAGAGGTTTTAAATGTTAAAGTGAGGAACTGTGAAATTGTCAAATTAAATAAATGTTAAGGAATCGGACTCACTACAAACCTTCAAAAAACTGCTTAAAACCCACCTCTTCAAGACTGCTTATAACCTCAAATAATTCCTGTTTTCCTTTTCTGTGTATTTGTGTAAATGTAAATCGTCTTTGAGTATCCTGAAAAGCGCTATATAAATTTAATTTTTATTATGAATAGATCCTTGCCACCTGTCATCAACTAACAAACGTGTGCCCGTGATATTGGGTATTAATCCTCTAGTTGAAATTTCTGTATTGTACATGTTTATAGTAATATTAAATCAATTGGCGGTTGACAGGATGGATTATAGTCTAAATATTATTTTCCCAGCTACATATTCAAATCTAACAACTGCATTGTACTAGCATTCCATAGTGCTGGACTCCTACCTTTGGGTCCAAGGCCCAACATGTGCTCCAGGACTGTGGCTGTGATCCAGCAGAAGACTGGGATCTGACACATGATGTCAAGGCTCTTTGACGTCTTGAGGTGGGAGAGGACTCTGTCACACTGCTCTTCATCTGTGAACTTCTTCCTGAAGTACTCCTCCTTCTGGCCTTCAGTGACAAAGCCCCTGACCTCTGTGACCCTGTCTATGCACATCGCAGGGATCTGACTGGTTGCTGCAGGTCGGGAGGTGATCCAAATAAGAGCAGAAGGAAGCAGTGTGCCTTTGATGAGGTTTACCAGCAGAACAATGACCTTCGACCTCTGTGTGACGTCAGAGATGATTTCACAGTTGAACTCCAGAGGCAGTCTGCTCTCATCAAGGCCATCCAAAATGAAAAGAAGTTTATTCTGGGCAAGGGTCTCAACTGAGGCACTCTGGGGTATTAAACCAATACAATAATGTAAGTATTTATATAAATATGTCAAATAGGATAAAATTATTTCACACAGTGCTAACCCTTCACAGGGATGGCACCAAACACAGAATACAAAATTATATACTTTCTTATCATAGTGTTTTGGTTAATAAAGTAATTATAACCTTTTATTATTACAAAAAACTTGTTTCTACCCTTTCTATCCTAATCAATATTCTGCTCATATCCCACTGTTTGTAAAAGTCCAAATCCAGCTGGCTTGTCTAACAAACTCCTTGTTAACGTCCAAACTAGAAACCTGTGCCGTACCACTCCATGTAAGCGTGCCTTCAAGTACCACTAAGAATAATAATAACAAAAATAGTAGTAGATGTAGGAGACCTGTGAGGTGATGTTGGGGTAGAAGGTCTGAACAAGCTCCAGCAGACTGAACTGTTGCTCTCGGACCAGGTTTAGCTCTCTAAAGAGGAGAGGCACCACCAGATCCAACTTTTGGTTCTCTAAGCCCTTGGCCCAGTCCAGAGTGAACTTCTGAACAGAGAAGGTTTTCCCAATCCCAGCCACCCCGCTCGTCAGGACAACTCTGATTGGCTGAGGATCAGAGGGAAGGGGCTCAAAGATGTCGTGAACTCTGATAGGACTGTCATGGCTGGTCTTCCTTTTGGTTTGAGCCTCTAGTTGCCTCACCTATGACAAGTTTGAGGAAGATGAAACAATATAAAAGACTTTATGCCAGGTTTAAATGGATTCAAAAAGAAGAAGAAAAACTGAAATGCAGTGTTAATGTTGGATTTAATTTTCATTTAAATACAAATTTAAATCTAAGGTAAACTTTTTTTTTACCTCATGTTGTTTGCTTAGTCCTTGACTCTGGCCCTCTGTGACATACAGCTCGGTATAAACCTGGTATAGAGATGTTATATTCTCAGCTCCTTCACTTCCTTCACTTACATTTCCAAAACGCCTGATCAGATCAAGTCGATAGTCTGGAAGTAGAGCAAGAAAGTCCAGATAGATCCAGAATGTCTCAAAGCCCTCTTTCTTTCCTTTTTAATATCTTTGTAGCCTAACTGGCCCAATAGTCCTCTACACAGAACAATCTGGGAGTGCTTCCACTAAAGGTCTTTAGAACGGGCAGATACTTTCAGCTGAGTTCAGTTGGAATAAAAGTAACAACCATGGTAATGTTATCCAATCAGAGTAATGACAAGTTGTTTACATTAGTAATACAAAATGGCTGTTTCACTGAAAACCGAAAACACACCCATAACTGGTAAAACATTTCAGTGTCTTGCAGTGGTCCGGTCCAAATTACCTAGCTTTGAAAAGAACAAGACGTATTTATGTGTTTGTAACTAAAATAAATCCAAGTTTTATGCCTCAGATGGTACAACCGCCTTAGTTTGGAAGTTTATTGTTTATCTTCATTCAACCCGGAAAGCTGGAATTATTACATTACACTTCAAAGATCAGAATTGTTTCCTAGCCTTCCAGATTCAAGACAACTTGCAAAATGTTTGCTTTCTTTTAATCAAAAGGTAAATCCTAAATACTACAGCTTTAGCTAATATACCTTACAAGGTAAAGGTTAAATATTAAGCAACCAGTTTAAGTCACTCTTAAGGGGTAACAACTAATTGTAATTACAGTTAAAAAGGTTCCAAAATTCTTGACACGCATGACCAGCAACAGTGCTGAGTCAGAACAGTCCAATCCAACATAGAATGGCCAAAGAGTTTTTTTTTAGCTCCAACCACGACATATTAGTGTGTGACTTATATGTTGAAAATAACTAACTGCTGTGTTTTCTGAATGCAGTAAAGATGACCCTTTGGCAATTTTAGGTAAAAATCATCATTATTCTCTCACCCTTAGTCTCTATTCCCAAAAGCTCACAAATGACTGCATGATTATTAAAGCCTGAAAAAAAAGTTCTGTAGTAAGGGATGCAAAGGGGGTAAAAGAGATCCCAAGTTATTCTTACTTTGTAGAGCGCCGAGTTCAGGTTCGGTTTGTTTATGGCCACAGCTGCTAAAGATTTCATCGTCCAGAAAGGTTTTCCTGAAAGACAAAATATGATTAACGTTTTAACCACTGTCTGTAGCTCAAAGCTTGGGCGGCAGTAGCTCAGTGGTAGAGCGGCCGTCCTTCGACCGGTGGGCGGTTCAATCCCCGCTCGAAACATTCCAAAACATCATAACATCCCGCTCTCCCCACATACTGTCGTTATATATATATAAATATAATCATTTAAAAAAAAAAAAGCAGAATAGCAGGACTTACTTTGGGGCACTGGGTTGAGTCTTCGCGGAGAAATCTGGAGGAGTTTCTTTGGACCAATCACTGAACTCTGTCCTACACACAGACCCCTCTCTGTCTTCCATGTTAGGCATCAGTCTGATCAATAACAATACAAACAAAGGCATTAGAAATATTTTATTGAAATATTGGCTTTGAGGAAGGAAAGAGGAAAAGAACTTTGTGTGATTGGGTCAGGGCTCTTCAGAGAAATATGGTGGCCATTCTTTAGAACAATCACTGAGCTCCGTCATAAAAACAGACCCCTTCTGTTCCATTTCAAGTCTGATTTGAAATATAATCAAATAATAAATACATAAAAAAAAAAATAGACTTTGAGATGCCAAAAAGGAACTGTGCTTTCTTAAAAGGTAAGTTAACCCCAAAATAAGTTTTTATAGCTGATAATCTGTATACAGTATTGTTCAAAATAATAGCAGTACAATGTACTCTTCAGCATAAGGCAACATGACCTCTTCAAGTATTTTGACACATTCATATTGATCCATGATCCTGGTATGTGATAAATAAGCCCAACACCTTAGTAGGAGAAACATGCCCATATCATGATGCTTGCTTCACTGTCTTCACTGTGTACTGTGGCTTGAATTCAGAGTTTGGGGGTCGTCTTCCAAACTGTCTGTGGCCCTTGATCCAAAAATAACAATTTTACTCTCATCAGTCACAAAATGTTCCTCCATTTCTATTTAGGCCAGTTGATGTGTTCTTTGGCAAATTTTAACCTCTTCTGCAAATGCCTTCTAACTGTCACAGTACTTACAGGTAACTCCAGACTTTCTTTGATCATCCTGGAGCTGATCATTGGTTGAGCCTTTGCCATTCTGATTGTCTTCCATTTTCTTGTCTCTCTTGTTTTGCTCTTCATTTTAAGGCATTGGAGATCATTTTCGACGAACAGCCTATAATTTTTTGCACGTCTTTATAGGTTTTCCTCTACTCCAATCAACTTTTTAATCAAAGTAAGCTGTTCTTCTGAACAATGTCTTGAACGACCTATTTTCCTCAGGCTTTCAAATGCATGTTCAACAAGTACTGGTGGCTTCAAACCTGGATTATTGTATTATTTTTGAAAAAATACTGTAGATCTGACTTAGGCCCTTTGTCCACAAATAAATCAGCTCCCTCCAGCTCAGGTGAAAGTGAGAGAGAAAAGTCCTTTACATCTGTCTGTCTTTTCTTTTCCCTGCTCTCGAAAAGCCACCCGAGCGCAGGGAGAACATGCAAACTTAACACAGAAAGGCCCTGTTCGACACGCAAGTCAAACTCTGGACCTTCTTGTTGTGAAGCGACAGTGCTAACCACTGTGCCACAGTGCCGCTGTACTTGCATCCAGGGTTGCCAGATACTCAAAATGGATTACTCTTTAAGGCCCTGAAGGAGTTTTTCAGGGATGTGCCTCAAAAACTGAGGCATGGACGGAGAGAGTGTCGTACTAATCTGTAATGTTTAGTAAGGCACTCATGGCTCTAAGTAAACATAACAAGAAATCTAAGGCTGAATCTGATTCCAAATTAGACCAACAGTGGGTCACAGCCATGAAGATATATGATCAACTCCACTCTAACTGGCGTCATAAAATGATCGTACATTTAGGGATTTTTACAATTATTACATCATACAGAGGTCTTAATTATTGTAAAAAATACAGTAATTATTGCACATAGTACATACAGTATTATTGTACTGTCAACACTGCTTGCATCTACTTGACATCTGTCAATCAATCTGTGGGTCTCAGGTGCAGGCCTCCCGCTCAGGCTCTTCCCCTCTGCCTCCCCTAAGTTCTCCCTACTTTTCTGTATTTTTCAAATTTCAGTTGGTGAATTTTGCCTCTGTGTGGCGCTTTGTCTAAACTTAACCAAAAGAAAAAGCTATAAAGAGCTTTAAACAACTGGATCTCGGTGTTGTAGTGATGCTTAGACTGCTTAGACAGTGACATCACTATTTTGGATTTACATTTTCGTTGCTTTTTGTTGCAGTGTACTTGTACAATTGTAATGACAATAAATTGAATCAAAATCAAACATTTAGTACAAAGTGTGTGTGTGTGTGTGTGTGTGTGTGTGTGTGTGTGTGTGTGTGTGTGTGTGTGTGTGTGTGTGTGTGTGTAAAGCTACGTTGACTTATGTTATTCATACAATACCTACTCACAAATAAACATCAAAAACAAAGCTGGCTGCAATGAATTTCTGTGCAAAACATATTTTACTACAAACACTTCCACACAAGAACATTATCACGCAAGAACATTATCCCACAAGAACATTTTGATAGAAAACAAAAAATATTTAAAGTAGATGAAATTAGAATAAATAAAATGGAAATGTCTACATACTACATACTATTACTACTGTAAACTTTGCAAATAGTACATCAGCTCCTTCAAGTCAATGAACAATAACAAAGTGGGCTGAAATGAAGTACTCACGTGAAGGATGCGTGCACAACTAATAACTAATATCATCACGCTGTAAAGGGTCGGCCTGCGCTGGGTGCGCCCCTCCCCCTATAACTGTTATGTCTCGCGGAGGAGCTCATTTGTGTGCATCTGTGTGAGACACGCATAGGAAAAAAGAACGACAGAAAGAACGGCTCCCCTCCAGCCGCGACTCGGCCCATCGTTCATGTTTATGAGCCGTTCAAAAGAATCGGTTCGTTCGCGAACGTCACAACTCTACGGTGTTGCAAAGTGGAACCACAAGTTAACCACTATACTACAACACTAAAAAGTGTGTATTTTATGGAAATCCTTTAGAAAAGCTTGGCTTACCCCTAATTTATCGTGCACGCTGTTATCTCTGCTCTGAGGTGAGCTGAACAGCGAGCGCGCAGAGACATGCGGAGTAATTTACATCAATATAAAATTTAAATAAATCTTCTTCATGTGGATTATTTTGAGATTATTTGTACAGTTCAGTCATGCCCTCCACCCCATTCCTGTACAACCTTCAATTATCATTCTCACCTACTTTTTTCTAAAAGCCAAAATGTTGTTCATTACAGAATGTGCTCCCCATTATAAGATACTCAAAATCAGACCTCTTTAATGTTCTTCCTAACTTCCTTAAAAGTCTAGTTTTTATAAACTGATGTTTAGATAAATGCAAACAATAAAACAGGAGAGAGTAGTACTCACTGGGCTGTGTTCATTCTGTAGTTTCTGTTTCTGTTTCCTGCTCAGACAAGAAGTCACATGGGGCTCATGTTGCACCAATGAAGAAAGAGTAAAAAGTAACAGTAGGCCTACTTGTTAACCAGCTAGGGATTTTATCAAACTATTAGCTTGTACTAAGTATAAATGTGTTAATGCAATTTACATTTAAGTGACAGTACTTTGAAAATGTATTTACAATTGAACAATTAAACAATTTGTTTATAATGTATATTTGCTGGGTGAATCATTTAAAGCATTAAAGTGATGAGGCTTTATGCAAACAAATGTAACATTGTGGAATAGAACGGAACCACGTCTTTTTTTATCAAAGGATACATTTGTCTTTAATTTGAACATTTGCATATAAGTCTTTTTGACTTTTTATTTTTACGTATTTCAGTCAAAAAGAATAATAATTAAAGCTGCAAGCGGCGATAAAGGCCCTCGCCTCCCTTGAGACCGCGGGGACACATATATTCGGAGGATTGCATGTCGTGCTTTAAAGCAAATTTGGAGCTGTTTAGATGAAAACCCTTTAGCACAAAGTGTACGATTTAGGTGGTCATGTATTCCACCCAACATAGTAGATTTTCTGTTGAGTTTACGGTATGGCTGTAATAAACTTTTCTATTTGCCCTGAGGTGTCCTATGGATGTACCAAGTTTTGTATTTCTACATTGGAAAAATTTACTTTCATTTTCCATAGAACCAATTATTTTGACTTTTCTAGGGGTCGCCACTGAGTCATTTTTCATATTTTTTTTCGGGGACTTCAAATACATAAATTTTTCGCTGGGTTTGAAGTCTGGGACCAATAAAAATGACTTTTAGTTGCACGTTTACTGGGTCAAATTGAAAATCATTTTTCAGAAAAATTATAATTAAAAAAAATATACCAAATTATAATAAAAAATATAACTCAAGCAAAACGACAAGAAAAACGCCTGTCTATTTTACACACATGTGTTTAGCTCATTTTGCCCAAGTTTGGTGTCTGTGGAATGAAGCAGCTATTTTCTGTTTTTTTAAAAGAGAGGTTGTATTCTAAGTCGGTTCACATCTTCAATTTAAAATGGCTGCCTTCCCGTGTGTGATAGGGTGTGGTCCCCTTTGGCTTTTTGTTCATAAGCACATACTGGATGTGTGTACCAAGTTTCATTTGCCTACGACAAACTAAAATTTTCACTTCCCATTGACTTTTCCACATATTTGGGACGTTGCTATGGCAACACATTTATAGATAGGGGTGGTTGTCATTGGCTTTATGCTCGTCATGACATAAGAGATGTGTGTACCAAATTTCATGTCTCTATGACAAACTAAATTCTTGGGTCCCATTATAAGTTTGTAGGGGCGCTGGAGAGCCATTTCTAAAGATAACCCTTTTATTTACATATTTTTGTGTTCAGGTCATGAATGTGCACAAACGCCTTTTGGGTCCAACTCGATCCGAGAAGCCGTTTGAGAGTTAAGAGACGTTTATTTTCACAAAAATGGCCACCTCGTTACAGGCTTGCCACACCCATACCCGATAAGATATCAACAACAAAGTCACAACTTTGGTTGGCACATGTGTCTAGATGATACTCACCAAATTTGGGGCCATTTAGATTAAAACACAATGATTTGCATCTTTTGCAAGGGGTGCGATTTTAGTGGCCATGCGTTTCACACATGGCGGACTTCCTGTTGAGTTTAGGGTGTGGCTGTCATTGACTTTTCTGTTTGCCCTGAGGTGTCCTATGGATGTACCAAGTTTCATTTTTCTACGTTGGAAAAAAGTTACTTTCACTTTCCATAGGCCCAATGTATTTTGACTTTTCTAGGGGTCGCCACTGAGTCATTTTTCGTTTTTTTTTTTTCGGGGACTTCAAATACATAAATTTTTTGCCGGGCTTGAAGTCTGAGACCAATAAAAATGACTTTTAGTTGCACGTTTACTGGGTCAAATTGAGGATCATTTTGCAGAAAAATTATAATAAAAAAATATATACCGAATTATAATAAAAAAATATAACTCGAGCAAAAAAGTCTAGAAAAACACTTGTCTATTTTACACACATGTGTTTAGCTCATTTTGCCCAAGTTTGGTGTCTGTGGAATGAAGCAGCTTTTTTTTGTTGTTTTTTAAAAAAGAGGTGTATTCTAAGTCGGACCAAATTTTCAATTCAAAATGGCCGCCTTCCCGTGTGTGATAGGGTGTGGTCCCCATTGGCTTTTTGTTCATAAGCCCATGCTGGATGTGTGTACCAAGTTTCATTTGCCTACGACAAACTAAAATTTTCACTTCCCATTGACTTTTTCCAAATATTTGGGACGTTGCTATGGCAACACATTTATAGATAGAGGGTGGTTGTCATTGGCTTTTATGCTCGTCATGACATAAGAGATGTGTGTACCAAATTTCATGTCTCTATGACAAACTAAATTCTTGGGTCCCATTATAAGTTTGTAGGGGCGCTGGAGAGCCATTTCTAAAGATATCCCTTTTATTTACATATCTTTGTGTTCAGGTCATGAATGTGCACAAACGCCTTTTTGGGTCCAACTCGATCCGAGAAGGCGTTTGAGAGTTAAGACGTTTTATTTTCACAAAAATGGCCACCTCGTTACAGGCTTGCCACACCCATACTCGATAAGATATCATAAACAAAGTTCACAACTTTGGTTGGCACATGTGTCTAGATGATACTCACCAAATTTGGGGCCATTTAGATTAAAACACAATGATTTGCATCTTTCTGCGCAAGTGCGATTTTAGTGGCCATGCGTTTCACCCCACATGGCGGACTTCCTGTTGAGTTTAGGGTGTGACTGTCATTGACTTTTCTGTTTGCCCTGAGGTGTCCTATGGATGTACCAAGTTTCATTTTCTACGTTGGAAAAAGTTACTTTCACTTTCCATAGGCCCAATGTATTTTGACTTTTGTAGGGGGTCGCCACTGAGTCATTTTTGTATTTTTTTCGACTTCAAATACATAAATTTTTTGCCGGGCTTGAAGTCTGGGACCAATAAAAATGACTTTTCGTTCATGTTCACTGGGTCAAATTTAGGATCATAGGTGGAAAAGAAAAAAAAAATAAAATAAATAAAAATCCGAGCAAAAACAATAGGCCCTCCCGGTCATCACCGGCTCGGGCCTAAAAATACCATATCTTTTTTTTTTTCAGTTTAAACAAAACATTTTGACTGAAAGGGTGTAGGCTGAAGTCACAACTTATTTTGCCTACACCTTTAGCCATTGAGAAAAAATAAAATAAAAACATCAATCAAAACAACAAAACAAAATCGAAGAAACACATAAACAACCACAACATTTCACAATTAATAGAAAAAATAGAAAAAAAAACAAGTATCATTCCTACCATTTTAATTATCATTAATTTGTCATTTAATACATTTTAAAATCAAATGATTTGATAAATTATTGAAATTATTTTAAATTATTATTTTTTTGTTATATTTACAATTGTGGTAATATTGTGGTAATAGTGCCGCACCCTTTATACCATTGTCTAGTCGGTTCCACAGAAGCACACCCCTTCATGGAGAAGAGGTCTTTCAAGCCTCTGCACATTAGCAAAATATGGACAATCAACTACAAGTACTACTTCAAGTACTGTAATTACAAATTCATAGTCTCTGACTTCTGATGATAATTTTGATGGCCACTGCCTTGCATTATCTACAGCCCATTGGTTTGATGCATACAGATCTGAAGCCTGAAAATATAATGCTAGTCAGTCACAAACTGGAGCCATTCAAGCTCAAACGTGTTGACTACGGGCTTGCCATCAAAGTTTCAGATGCAATAGAGGGCTCATACAGAGCCAAGCATACAGGTTTATAACTCACACTTATAGTATACGACTGTATTAGAGACACCACCGTGGATTTCAAAATTGAAGTCCCCTTCCTAATCCACAAATTGCACATTCAGATTTGTTGTGCCATTGCAGTGTTTATACACTAGAAAGTAGTGTCAAATTATGTGTTAACCTAAAGATCTTGAACCTGAATTTTTTTTTTTTTCTTAGTTGGGGAAAATGCTTTAAACCCCAAATAGTATATTGTAAAAGCAATTATTAGTGAGAAAAACAGGCTTTATGATGCCATCGACTGTTTATTATAGGAGATTGAATGACCTACCCAGGTATGGAAAATATTGGCCAATCAAATGCACCCAAACCACATGCTCAAAAAAGGAGCGCTCCTATTAGTCTACACCAGCTTGTGATCTGACGTTCCAGGAAGTTATTAGCTGCCGATAAAGTGTATTTTCTGCACTGAAAATGTCTTTTAACACAAAGAAAAATATCAACAGAGAAAAGGGAGGCTGTTAAGGGGCCTGAGGCAGGACCTCAAAGCAGAAGTTGAAAAGGTTTAGAATGTTGGTTTATTGTTACAGCAGGTAAGGTGGATAATTTGGTGTGGTTGTAGCATGGCATAGTCCTGACAAGAGTAGCTCGTAGACAGGCAAAGGGTACTGGGAAAAATACAAAAAAAGACTGAGACTTCAATGTACAAGATTCACAAGCTCAGACCGTAGTGTTCTAACCACTGAGTAGACGGAAGAATCTGGCGATGAGTCAAGCCTGTAGTCAAGAGACTAGGCTGCTTTTGGGAGAAAGTGGAGTCTGAGACAGGGGTGACAAAAAAAAATCAGGTAGTGCAGCATTAAGGATGCATATTTAAGAATTTAAAAAAAATGCTAATTATTATTTTATTTAATTTTTTGGGCATGACAATACTACTGTCGTTATTAACAAATTGGAAAATTGTCGTCCAGACATCATGGACCTCAGTGCAGCCCAAAACAAATCACTGCTTTGTTGTGTCCACTTCTTTCCCTATGCCCCTTGGAGCCACTGCGGTCACCGTTACACAACAAAAGTTATAAAAAAGTGCGAGTGAGTGCTGCTTCAGTGATAAACAGATGTGGTATTCCTCCGATAAGCTTCGGTACCTGACGCTCTGTCCTCGCTATAAACCAAACACGTCAAGGGCACTCCAGCGCGATCACGTTCCACCTTTGAGATTAACATTGTTATGATAACCTTGTCAGCATTACAAACTCCATCAGCGTGTGTCAAGCCAAAAAGATGTTCTGCATTTTCTAATCAGCACCTTTCCCTCTTGATTTGCTTGTTGTCGAAGATATGTAATAACTATAGTGTCGACCTTAAGTGATAGCAAGATGTTATATCACGGTAAAATGATCGGCGACGTACAATGTCTCTCAGGGTTGTGAATGGACATCAGGGGAGTGCAGTAGGAGCAATCAAAGTGGGCAATAATCTTGGAGCTGAGCCTTCAACGATTCAGCAGAGGCACATTGTGTCCTTGTAGAATAATTATAAGTTTATTATACAACATTATTGCCATGGATTATGGTTCCGGAAATCTTTTATCTCAGGTGTGAAGAAGTAAATGAAACAGGTTTGTAATGTATGAAGACAGAACCCCAAGAGAAGGCGTAGGAACCAGCTCTACTCTTGTGACACAAAAGTATAGTGAAGTGTAGTGGTGTTGAGAGGGTTGTCATGGCAACTGGATCCGGGATACATAATATGCAGATTTCAGTTCTGGTAAAATCCAGTGTTTAACCAGCGAAAGACTCATGTTTCTGCAAAATTGAAATACAATTTTGAAAAAGACAAATGCAGAATAGATGCGTCTATATAAACTTGTTTTAGATTATGGTTTTCAGATCTCTAAGCGAGAAGAACGTACAGGAAATTTGTGCTTGGTCTTTCTTTTGAGTTTTTGACTTTGTTAATGCTACCGACCAAAGTAAATATGCACATGCGCTAGTTTAAAATCAGCCAGTGAGAGCTACCACCCAAATATTGCTGTATTATGCAATGCATTTCACTGCTGTTTTCCATCAGTGTTGTTTTAAACTGTTATAAACACTAACACCTCTCAGCAAGAAGGTCCAGGACTCCCGGGCTGGACAGGGCCTTTCTATGTGGAGTTTGTATGTTCTCTCTGTGCTTGGATGTGTTTTCTCCAGGGCACTCCAGTTTCCCCCATTAACATCAAAAACATGCTGGGCACCCCCTGATGGCGGCAAATAAATAAATTTCCCCACAGGGATAATAATAAGATAATAATAATAATAATAATAATAATAATAATAATAATTTTAAAAATCAGTTTTAGTATGTAAACTTAATATAGAACCTTTCACAGATAATGTTAATAAGCAACGATACGCCCACAGCTGGGCAAGAGTCGAGCTGTTTGAGAAAGCTTTTTCACGTCTTTGTGCAGTCTTCTTAAAAGTTATCTTGTAAGTAAAATTTACAAAGTTTAATACAAAAATATTTGTGAAACAGGCCCATTGTTGTGTAACTGTTGTGCACTGTCTCAGTCACTCAGTCACTCTCTGAGTAAAAATAACTTTATTCCATGACAGTTTTAACTTTGTTTCTCATTCACACAACAAGGTTTTTGATCGTAGATAATGAATGTTCTCACCAAGTGGGCTATTAGCCCATCTTCAGTCATTGAGCACAACAGCTGCCAATTCTGTCTGAGCCAGCTCTGTCTGTGACATCTGTACCACCTCCAGGCGCACAGACGTCCGACTTTCACTGCCTCCTCCATGAACCTTCTCCAGGGCCACCCACCCACAGACGCACAGTCCATTACATGGATGGAATCAACAGCGTGTAATCAGGGTAACATCTAGATGATTTGGAAGCCATTATTTTAAAGCACAAATTTGCTTGTGCAAATTACATTACAATGCTTTTCCTGTTGGTATGTTTTTATTTTGCCAATATGAGGCCTCATTTACAAAAAGCTTAAAATCAAAGTTGTAAGTGTAAAGAGTGTTTTTTTTTCTGGATAATTTTGACGGTTCAGTCGACACAAGCTCCATTACTTCTCCCAAACCTCTGAGGTGACGGATATGGTGTACGGTGGTGGCGAGGAGCAGTGAAAGGAGAAGGAATGATTACAGTAAAAGGCTCATTTCAATGGCACCTGAACCGAGGGCCCATCTCTTTTCCATCACGACCGTTTGAAAAGTGCCTCTGAAGCCTGAATTTATCTGGCACGCCACATCGGTCTTTCACTTTGCACATAACAGTCAGTCCATCCAGGAGAAGAAAATGACGTTGCACTTTTTCCACTCACTTTACTCCCACTATTTAGTCTGGCTTTGTGACAGGCAGTATTTCCAAAAGGAGTTGTGTCTCACTCTGCAAAGAGTTTATAAAATACAAATACATAAAACATACAAGTATATAATGCTTATATTTGGACATGCATGTGTAAGACTTTTGGAATAGGACAACCTAAGTGCTATATTGGTCACTTAAAACTGTCTTTGAGAACTTACTGTCATTTTACTTTTAATTTGATAGAATGTTAACGTGTGAGCTGTGTTAAACGCTATTAGAAAACATTACTGACCAACTAATTGTGACTTTCCAAGATGAAAGCTCACAAACACAACATAGTGGGAAAAACAACGTCCTGTTTTGGACACACTGACCACGTGAATGCAGCATCAAATCCAGAATGGCAACAAAAACATCATTAATCTTCCATCAGTCACTAACATGCTGTGAAGTCTACAGATTATTCCCAGACTTTTCTCACTGAGTACTGCTACACTTGTGGTCAGGAGGCTGGAGCCAGTTGGAGTGATGGATTTGTCCCTCCATCGAGGGTAATGGTCTGGGCACGAGGGAGTAAACAGGGCCGAGCCAGCGTTGATAGAGAGCAACACCGCAGGCCAAGGTTGCATTCAATATCATTTATTCAAGTTTATATGAGGCGGAAATCTTGAGCGAAGGTGCCAGACAGGAGTCATTGACTGCTCTGGCTCTGGGTTTTCAATCACACAGAGGCCAAACAGAGATGTATAATATCACCAGTCAACGGGTTTAACTGCCCCATGATGTGTAGTTATAGACTCTTAGCCCTAAAGCCACTTAATCAATGGCCTTAACCAACAATCGATCAAATGCCTTTGGTGTAGTGTGAAGTGATTGCTTTCACAGTGAATGAAATTGTCCACAGAACAATAGATCCATTAAAATTGGTTCTAATTAAACTGGTTGGCTGTCAATGTTTTGGCAGTGTGATCCACTTTGGGATACCATGGAAAAATAAGTTTGTTACTGTATTAGTGGAGTGAGGAGTCAAATAATGGATCAGAACAGAGGCACTGATACCCCCTTTCCACCAGCAGATACAGGGGCTGGTTCAGGGCCGGTTCTTTGTCTTTTGACTGCCAAAGCACCAGGTCCGAACCAGGAAAAGCAGTTTGTAGGCAGCACCAAAACATTGCTGGGCTAGAAGAAAGAACCGCTTGCATCAGGGGCTGGGGGCGGGGTCAACGTGACAAACAGACAAACAGACCTCTTCCATTTGTTCCAGCCAGCTATGTATTTCTTAGCTGTTTAGGTAGGAATGAATTAGTTAGATCATGTTTTGAAAGATTACTAGCTAACATTTGCCTAGATTAGCGTATCACAGAACATTGTTGAAAATGTAGTGGATGTTTTTTTTTTTTTAAAGCAACGTCTTGTTTTTGTTTGTACAACTATCTGCCATCGATGACGGTGCTGAAAACTAGGATGCCGCAAAGACAACATGAATAGTAATGCAACAGCTGCTATTGTTACGGTTGTTTTGGGTGCTAGCGTTGCTGATTAGACGTATTCGGTTACGTCTGACGTGGCTCTAGGACGGCTCTCTAGTCCGTGGGAAAGCAAATTCAGTTTAGAACTAGGCTATGGCTCCGAACTAGCTCTTGGTTCCTGCTGGTGGAAGGGTTATGAGTACCACCACTTCTAAAAGCCCCTCTCCGGTATGTGCAACTTTACAGCTTCTCAAATCTTGCTGTTCACCAAGGGCGGGAAATTCTTTTTCCCCAAGGGCCCCATTTGAACATGGGACTCTGGTGGAGGGCTGGGCCAACACTGTGGACTCACTTATGCTCAATAAAAACTTTTTTTGCCTATAGTTTAAAGTTTGAACTGTAGGCTACACACTCTCCTAACCTGTAAAACTGTAAGACTTTATCAGACTTTAACTTTTGTTTTCTCTCCAGCATTACCTGACACATGTGCATAACATGTGCTTAACACTCTGTTTTTGTTTTTACTGACTCTGATGCTGTCATACACTAGCTCAGGGAATAGAGAAGAACACACATGCAAAATAATGCTGTCCTGGTTTGAAGCCTCAAAGAGAACACGTTCTGAAACAGACACAGGCTGAAGAAAGGCTTATGAGAAAATAAAGCGCTTGAGTGCAAGAACTACAGTATAGCCAGATCAGTACACATGTACACGTGTATATGATACACAATAAGAACTATGAGGTTATTATTGACCTATAATAAATTCAATTTAATTGATTAGATTTTATATGTGTTGAAAAGCATATAAATATATCCTTATAAACTTCTGAGAAAGGCAGTATATGCTGATAATAATATTATTGATCTCTGGTTACTGCTCTACAAATAAAGCAAGCAAAAAATCTGCGCATCCATTTATTATATTGGTGTTTTTTTTTTGTTGTTGTTTTTTTTGTATTGCTAACCACGACACATTAGTGTACCGTTACTTCTTTTTGTCCACTTAAAGCATTGGCTCAGATTCAAATGGTAGTTTACAACAATAACTTCTCAAACTATCTCAAACTCATTTTCTTACTCACCATTTGTTGGACAGAAACATTAGTGAAGTCTGAGTGTAGTTTTTATGAAGGCTACAGTCATGAAGAGATTCAAAAGAGATTTAGCTTCAGCAGAAAGTAAGGTAGCCAGAAATGGTGCCAGTGAAAACCGACATGGGCAGAAGCACTTTTATACAATATGTGAAGTAAAGTACGTCTAAGATTTTTAAATTATAACAGAAAGAAAAGACACTAGTCTGAGTGTAGTGTGTAAGAGTGTAAAATGTACTTAAAATAGAAAAGGTCTCCGTCTAACCCTAAATGTGACCCATGTGGTGATGTAGACCCTATTGCCTCTAAATCAGAATAAAGCTTTTGAGCCATTTACTGCAAAAATACGAGTGATTTTTTTTTTCAAAAGCTTGAGTGGAGCAGTGTGAGTGTGGCTCAGGAGCAGAGGGAGCCCTCAGCAGCAACACATGACACATTAACCTTTGACCTGGGAACTGTCAGCAACACACCACTTAATTATCCCTCAATTTAAACCATTCATTATTATTTTGTGATCTAGTCTTTAAAAACTTACCAGGAAAGTATAAGGTCAAACTAACTATTGGTAATAATCATAATCATTTGAAACAATAAGCTCCCAGCACTGCGTCAGTATAAACTGTCAGTCCCATTTATTAAAACCCCCATACAAGTTAAAAAGAGAATGGTTTTATAAACAATGTTTGATCTTGAAACTATTTTTCAAACACAGTGGTGTTGGGGGTGTTTTTGCTGCTTGGCTCAAGAGGCTAAATGGCTGTCAGTGTGTAGTCTTAATTTGTAGGTATCCTAATTAAAACTTGAAACATAAATAATAACAAAAATCTGGACTTTAATAGGTAGTTTCTAAACTCTGGCTATGGCCCTAAAAGCAGATATCTCCTTTTGTCGGCCTTCATAAGTGCTGACTTTCAAACTGTAGTTTTGTAAAGACTGTGCAAAAGTTCAGTCTGACTATAGCTCGGTTAAGTCATATATGTGCAGACATAACTTAGCTAGGAAGAAGAAGAAAATGTATTAGTAGAGCACATTTTGTACAAAAGTAACAGAAACATATACATTCTGTAACATTTCTTTACAGAAATGACACAAAAGTCATAGCAAAAAACAAACTACTACTTCTACTTTTAAAAGAGGTTATTGTTGGTGCATTATTTATACTCTCTGGAAATCAGTTCCATTTTTGGGAGCATAATGAGTTAATGTAGCTTCACCTGCTTTAGACTGAACACGAGGTACGACAAGGAGACCAGCTGCTGAGGAACAGAGAGCTCTTGTCGGCTCGTATGGATTCAGTAGAGCTCTAATGTAGAGAGGCCAATAAGAGCTTTGTAGATGCACAGGTCTGTCAGGAACGCAGAAACTCTCTGACCTTTTATACACGTGGACAAAATTGTTGGTACCCTTCAGGTCAATAAAAGAAAAACTCATAATGGTCACAGAAAAAACTTTATTCTGACAAAAGTAATAATAAATAAAAATTCTATGAATGTTAACCAATGAAAGTCAGACATTGCTTTTCAACCATGATTCAACGGAATTATTTAAAAAAAATAAACTCATAGAACGCATGGTTAAAAGGAATGTCTGACTTTCATTGGTTAACATTCATAGAATTTTTATTTATTATTACTTTTGTCAAAATAAAGTTTTTTCTGTGACCATTGTGAGTTTTTCTTTCATTGACCCGAAGGGTACCAACATTTTTGTCCACTGATTACAAGCAAACAGATCACAGGTGAGGATGGTTACCTTTAGTAGCCATTCAAACCTGTTTGTGTCAACTTGTGTCTTATCAGGCCAAAATCACCAGGGTATGTCAACTTTTGATCAGGGTCATTTGGGTAGTTTCTGTTGTCATTATGATTTAAGAGTAAACACAGTTATCATTCATATTCTCTAAAAAATGGCCCAAAAAAATCACAAATTCTGCCACAGAGCACAACTGTGTTTATCGGAGTCAGACTGAGGCAATAGTTCAGATTTCTTCACTGCCACGTAAGTGCAGTGACAGATGACCAACACTCTTCTTCCTTCCTGCTGTCTGCCTGTGTGAGGAGCAGGGTCTGGTGAATTTTCCGTGGCTGAAAAAAGGTCCAGGGATGAGGCTGCTGGCAGCTGAACAGTCAGAAGCTAACAGACTCCACTTCAAGGGCCTGTCACTCTGCGCTCTGGCGGGGCCACTTCAGAGTCCTGACACACGCACCGTAATCAGTCACTGGGATGTTATCCAGAGATGTATGGGTGAGCACTAATATCAAAATTCACATTGAATATTTAACCATTTGGAGTGTGGCTTTGTGCTGTCTGATAATTCTTTTCTGGACAGTCACAGGACTGTGTGACTGTGGGAGGAAGCTAGAGGGAACCCACATAGTTCAGTAAGGACACATCCTTAGGAAGAAGGTTATTGCCACTCGGCTCCAGGTGGATCCCACAAATTCTTTGCTGTGAGGAATAACTAGAGGAGTCAAATACATTCTCAACATGAAAAATAGCCATTCTCACAAAAATGACGGCACCAACATCCTAGACATGAATAATGTTAATTTACCTATATGTAATTAGTTAATAAAAGACAAAATATCCATCAAGTGTTGGTCATTATATAGATCCTTTCATACATGCACTGTTCTCCTGAAGTTATCCTAACTTCAACAACAACAGGTGTGAACACAATCCACTCACCTTTTCTTACTTTGTGATTTTTCTGCGGGGGCCAGAGAGCCCTCCTGACACATGTAGACAATGTCAGGAGATTCTCCAGAGGATCTCTCCAAAGGACGTGCCACTAGCTTAACAAAAACAAAACTGGTGTTTATTGGCAACAGTCATTTATGGTTTTAGATAAAGTGGTTGTCTCATAACGATGGCTTCATGAAGTAAAAATACATTGCACTTGCCGTCTTTGTTGCATTCAACATGAACAGAACTTGTGATGTTAAATTGTGAGTGAGTCATAAAACTGAGATTTAACCAGAAACGATCTTTATCTACTGTTTATTGCAGCAGTCGATACCTTCAGCCTCTTCAAAAGAGGATCTACACTTTTCTTTATTTCTTTTAACTGTACAAAACTGTGGAAATGTGCTGATGCTCATATTTTGGACAGTTTGCACCAGGAACTCCAGAAATGACTCTCCAGAGGTCAGCTAGAGTGCATGATGTGAAAGTGAGCTCATGTTTAACTCTCAAGGACTAGAGTGTCTAACTCTATAAGCCCTATATGAACAGCCCTCAAAAAAACCAGGCTTGGCCTTGAACAAAAACCTGAGGCAGCCATTAAACGAGAGGAAGTCCCCAGTTCTCTGTGTTTGCACGTAAAATGCATGCATCTTTGTACTAAGTCTGACTTATTCATGTGCGCTTGCCTGTGTGAGATTAACAAACTCTGCCTCTTGTGTCTCTGAACTCTTCAGCACAGTTTTTTATCTGAGGTATCAAAGACTACTCCCAATTTATTTCTGCGGATCAAGCGAGCGAGAAGGCCTCTGAGTGGAATGTTAATAAAAAAGCCTTTCCTCGGGGAGCGCCCTGTCATTACCAGTGTGGAGTGAATACTGAGCACTGTGCTGAGGCGGCAGCCAGCACTGGGGGGGGGTGTCTTACAGGCCAAGTGCACACATATGGTGTGAAACATGCCGTCATTTCAAATCCAGATTTGGGGGTCTGTGGTATGACCCTCATGTATCTTTAAAAATAAATAGATGGGGGCCATAGCTCAGTCGGTAGAGCACTCACAAAAACACAAGAGACCTGTTTGAATCTCGTCCTGGTCATTTGCCCAAAGTTTCTTGTCAACTATCAATAAATGCAAAGAGGCTCCAAAAATATCTAAATTAAAAAATATTCTAAAGCCATAACAAAGTCCAACTATCCTTTTAATTAGCCACAAAACTCCTTCAAAAGATTTCTTTTTCCTCTAGCAACTGCATAATCCATTTTAAACCTAGTCTCCGATGTCAAATAATGAATAGCAACTCAACAATTTTCCTTCTTCAAATTCCCTTTATGTTCCATGCCAACATGTCTATCTGGTGTGCTCATTGGAGTCGTTGAAGTTGCATGGACAGAGATATTTTGTCAAACACTCTCGGGGAAATGTCTGTTTACAAAAAAGATATCTGGATGTATGTGGACTTGATTCTCTCCAGCCTCCTCTGGGACACTGTGCACACCTCCTGAGAGATCCTCTGTATTTTTCTGATGAGCACTATACCCTCGGGTGCTTGCGGATGAATGACAAGACAAACGCTCGGATTTCAGTCAAATAAAAATGCATTGGCTGTTTAAAAATGCAGATCATTGATGCGGGGCACACGCTTGTCAGATATTCTGTTCAAGGGCAGATTTAAGATTCCCTAACGCTGATAGGATTATGATTTAAAAGCTGATCTGGTATAAGCGCCGGAGGGCAACTTCCCCCTTGTCTTTGAATAGTCCCCGTCCCACGTTTAAAGCTAATAGAGTTGGCTGGGCTGTCAGAACCACGGTCAGGATTGGTTCAACAGTAACTGAACTCCATATAAAACTACGGAATCCCCAACAGCCACATAAAGGTCCATCAGTAGAATACTGACAACAAGTCTTCAAGTCTAATTTACTGTATTTAACTTGGTGCTTATGTAAAGTGTAGACTGTAGACTTATGTAGACTGGATAATGGATGTTATGGTTAGTCAGTCAAAGTCACCATGTGGATGACTGGAAAAGTTAGAATGCAGGTTGTATGGATGGGTGTTTACTGGAACATTGGCAATAAGCTAAATTTTCTTTTTCTTCCATAAATGTGGATATATGGTATAGTTTTACATGTTTTTATGGTATATTGTCTTATGGCCTATGTTGTCAAATAAACCTCCCATTTATGTTTTTGTTTGTGTTTTAGCACCTCACTTTTTTCACTATTGTCCATTTTAACTGAAACTCTACCTTAGATAAGCAATGCTCTGGAATTGTGAGTTTTAGTTTTGGCCCTCTGAGGCAACAGACATTTGTGTTTTAACCCTCGGCGGCTGCTTTAGTTTGACTTTTGACCCTCTGAGGCCACTGTAGTTTCAGTTAAGACCCTCTGATACTGCTGTAGTGTTGATCCTGGTAATGGCTCCCCACATCTTAACCTTAAACCCTAATAATAGACATGCTACAGAGAAACAAAAAACACTTCTTGACACACCCTTTAACTTGAAGATCTTATCGGGGCGCCTCGGAAATCCTCCCAAACCTTTCTGCTCCATTGATCACACTCCTCACTGCTTTTGTCTGTGCATATTTATCTTCCCCTCTTTAGTTTACAGGCGGCTGCCTGATAATTCATCCAGCCTCCCTGAGCCTGACACATGCTGCTGTTTTTCTACCTCCTCCACTGAACCAGTCGAGGCCAATCATGTGACTGTGCAGTGCATGTCTGCCCCCTGGTGGCGACAGGCAGTCAAGCATTGGTGCATATGTCTAACTGAGAATGAGTCTTTGAGGAGTGCATTTTATGATCACATCAAAGTGTTTCCGACTTTGGTGTTGTCAGGAGACAATGAGGAAATCATATTTTCAGCTCCCATTTGGCCTACAGTTGTACATATTATCATTTTATTATATTATGGAATGATGTAGACATTATAAAAGTTATTAGTTTGTATGAATTGAATCAGTCTTGCATACTTAAGAGGAGGTCTGTTTAACTTCAGTGGCAGGCGGGGCTCTCATGCAGTGACCTCCAGAACAGAATCATGTCTGTTTGCAAAGCCCGACAATCACAAGCCTCCAATAGTGACCATGTCCCCTGTCACAGATTTCTCCAGATTTTTTTGCTCTTAATTTGTTGTCACTGGATCAAGCAACATTTTCCACTTCGAGGCTCTCCATATCTTGAACCACTTCAGTCTAGGCCTATAGTGGGTGATCTATAATTGCTTATGACATTGTGAGCCTAGAGCGATCGTGGCACTCGGCAGTGATTCAGTGGCTTTAGTGTTCGAGTCATGTGGGAGCTGCTGCTCTTTCAGATATCCTGGTTCAGGTCAGGAAGGTGCAGTTACAATGATATACACAGTGTTTCAGTTCTGCCCAGGGACAGGCCTAGTCTTAAGAAGTCTAGTATTGGCCACGTTTGACCTCGGCTAAAAAGGAAAAGAGACATGGCAGTGTTTGTAGAATCGGTGTGTCACTGGATGATTCTGCTTGATGCACTTTCCAATATGTAAATATGACATTTATATAAGATGACAGGGTTTTTCAACTAAAGAGCATTATGTGTTTCAGGTTAAAGAATAAAACATGTCCTGGCTGCAGTATTTTGAATCAGCCATAACATTAGGACCTCTGAAAAATTTAAATCTATTTTTCTAGAGACTAAAGGTACCTGGGGGGCCCTTGACACACTTTCAAAAATGTGTGTGTCTACACAGGTCCATACAAACCCACTGAAAATGCTGTAGTAACGCTGCCACAGACACACACTAAAACAGAGAAGAAAACATACACAGAAAACCCGGTGGATCTAAAAACATGTGGAGTTTGTCGTTCTTCATGTCCACTTGTTGTTAGTGGTGGTAGTAGAGGAGCAGAACATTTAGCTGCAAAAGCCATAACACAAACACAACACTGTAAGGTCCCATTGTTGTTGTCGGAGTTTAGCGCATGGGGGTTAAGGGAGAGGTGGGGCTAAGGTGTAATGGGTTGGTGTAAGACTGTGGAAAGACTGAAACATTGGACACTTTGTTTTGAAATTGTTCCACTCTTGGACCTGGTTAAAGTAATTATTGTATTCAGGCTCCCAAAACGCTCATCTCCGTGTGGACAAGGCTAAACTTTGAGAACATAAAAAATAATCATAATCTATGCATATTAAGGCAAGGCAATTTTATTTATATAGCATAATTTACAACACTGGGTAACTCAAAGTGCTTTATAGGAATAAAAGACAATTTACAAGATTTAGTTTAAGAAACATAAGAAAAATCAAAAACATTTTAAAAGAAGAGTGCAGATAAAAACACTTTAAGTTGTAGTGTAGGTGGAGCTAAAGAGGAAGGTTTTTAACATCCGCTTGAACATTGTTAAAGTTGAGGCTGTTCCAGGTTTTTGCTTCACCCTGTTTAGTTCTAACTCTGAGCACGAGCAGAAGGCCTGTCCCATATGTTCTCAGAGTCCGAGGAGGTTCATGAGCAACTAGCATGTCAGAGATATATTCTGGTGCTAAACCATTCAGAGACTTGTAAACCAGCAGTGCTGTTTTAAAGACTGTTCTCTGAGCAACAGGAAGCCAGTGCAGAGATTTTAAAACTGGCGTGATGTGGTTGTACTTCCTGGTTTTGGTAAGAACCCGAGCAGCCGCGTTCTGAATAAGCTGCAGCTGTCTTAACCCTCGTTTTGAGAGACCAGTGAACAGTAATCTAACCTGCTGGAGACAAAAGCATGGATAAGTTTCTCTAAGTCTGGTTGAGACATCATCCCTTTGACTCTGGAAATGTTTTTAAGGTGATAAAATGCAGATGATGTAATTGACTTAATGTGACTGTGGAAATTCAAGTCTGAGTCCATGATGATCCCTAGATTTCTAACTTGGTTTTTAGATTTTAAAGAAAGAGACGCGAGGTGACTGCTGACACTTTCTCTTTGTTTCTGTGGCCCAAAGATGATTAGTTCAGTCTTGTCTCTGTTCAGTGGCAGTAGCTCAGTGGTGGTTCGATCTCTGCTCAAAACATTATAACATCACGCTCTCCCCACAGTTCATACTGTCGTTGTGTCTTTGGGCAAGACACTTAATCCACCTTGCCTCCAGTGGTGTCAGCTGTAACACTGGTAAAGCGATTTGAGTGGAAAAGCGCTATATACAAAAATATTTTGCATCCACATGTCAATCTGTTCGATGCAGTGACACAGTGAATGGATTGGTCCATTTTCACCTGCTGTGACTGAAATGTAAATCTGAGTTGTTACTGCTGTAGTTGATGATCTCTGAGAAGAATATTTATCTCTTGCTTTTTGCAAAGTTTGATTGAAAACATGTAAATTCTCTTTGTATACCTCATAGTGAATTAAGAGTTTCAATTTACTCCATTTTCTTTTGGCTTTTCGGCATTTTTTCAGTGCCCTGACAGAGGCCTCGTCCTGATCACTTTAACCTTAACAGGAGCAATGGTGTTCATAACATTTAAAACACCTGAAGTATAACAATTCAACAAATCATCAACTTGACCTGATGAGGCATTTTCAAACCTGATTGCCTCCATAAACTGTGTCCTGGTGTTATCGTTAATGTATCTCTTTTTTACAACAGTAGGCCCAACAGCAACTTTTGGAATTATGGACAGATGAAAAAAGACACATGAATGATCAGATAGAGCAACATCAATCACAGTGACATCTGAAATATGAACACCTTTAGTAATGACCAGGTCCAGAGTGTGACCTCTGTTATGGGTCGGCTCATTAACATGCTGACAAAGACCAAAAGTATCAAGAATAGTAGAAAGTTCTTTGGCATTTCTGTCACAAACATTATCCACATGCACATTAAAATCACCTGATATGACTATTTGTTCAAATTCTGTGCAAATAACCGAAAGCATTTCAGTAAAATCATTAATAAAATCATGACACTGTTGGGGTGGTTTGTAAAGAACTACATATAAAATAGATGGAGAAAACCTCAACTCCATTTTGAATGACACATACTCAAATGATGAAAACTCTCCAAGTGATAGTTTCTGGATAAGAATATTATCTCTAAAAAAGGCACATACACCACCACCCTTTTAGTTTTCTCGCATTTTGGATAAAAATGTGAAATTCGACGGGGTGGATTCAATAAGGACCGCATTTCCAGTACTGCTGTCTAACCATGTTTCTGTTAAAAACATAAAATCAAGCTTATTTGAAGTTATATAATCATTAATTAAAAAGATTTGTTTCCCAAAGACCTGACATTGAACACTGCAAGTTTTAAGTCCGTTTGAGCAGGACCTGACTTTATCTGTTTGCAGGAGTTTTGAATCAGATTTGTCTGATTAGACAATCTAACTGTTATTCTCTTCTTTAATCTGCGACTTCTGACTGGAGCTATGGAGCTGAGGGGGGAGTGTTCTCTCCCAGGGCCTCAGGTGGTTTATTATGACGAAAAGTCCTGGAACAGCAGAGGCCCTCAGTGTCCTGTGTGTTTGGGGAGGAGTGCTGTTATATCAGTGACCATAGCACTTGGATGGCTAAATGTAACAAATTTATGTCTCTGATAGCACCGTCTCCAAGCAGCAGGATATCTCTGTCCTTCACTTTCAGCATAGATTCTCTGTCTCTGTTTGCCTGGTGCTGTTTGCCTGTAGCATAATCCAAACAATCTGCGTTCACACAAATAGTCAGCTCTTGAAACACTTAGAGCGCTGTGAACAGTCATTACACAGAAGAAGCAGTAATTAATCTGTTCTGCTCTCAAATTGCATCTTTGGAGCAGAGCTGGTAAACTCTGAGGGATCAGTATCGATTTATACATGTTTGAATAACATTATATAATCAGAACAAGAGTTTTTAAAGCAGAAAAGTATTGAAAGCAATATTAATGTTGTGTAACCAGCAGCCAGTAGCTTTCTGGGAAAAATATACAGACTAACTTTCTTTTTTGAATATGTATACGTTCATTTACACAAAGCATTAAATGCAAAAATAAACCTTTGTCGTGCACAATGTAATGAGGAAAAACCCTCAGTGAGGTTTATTTGAACAACAAAGGGATTTCAAACTAAACTTGTTGTCTGGTCCTTCTTCTTTTGAATAAACAGTTGTTTTGGTCCGGCACACGTCTTTATCAATGGCTTTATTTACGGCATCTTGTACTTCCTCCACTGTACAGCACCGTAGAAATGCATCCAGTGGGCAGGGGTCTACAACGTTGTTCATTGGTGCTTCACAGAATTAAAATTGTGAATAAGTCAGCCAAAGGTTACAGTAACCTAATTCTTTATGATGATGAAAAGATTTGACTGATTTATCAACTTGTTTAAAAGCACTAAACATTTTTTTACACAATGTACCTTTAGGAAATGTTGTCTAATTCTGAAAATATTACAAGATTTCGGAAATTGTAAAAATCTCATTTCTGCCTGGGCCTGGACCAGGTCCTGACAGTTGTGACTGTACGTAAAGGGTCCCCTTTACGGTTTTCTGTTACAGTCCTCCACAGCTTGTTTTGAAGCTGAATCGTGCAGTGTCCTTGTGATTGAGACCAATTAAGACTCGCACATAAACAAGGACGGTTTTACATGACGTGAGTTAAAGAAGAATCCCTGTGTTGTTTCTTCTGTCTTTGGTCCACTACCAAATTAAAATACTGCAAAATACAGCAGTTTGTTTTATATACTTCACTTTTTTCTCGTGCGTTGATACAGAACACGTCCAGACATGTGGCTGTAGGTTTTGTTTTGCAATTAAAATGATCCCACATAAAACCTGACATAAAAATCCTAAATAAAATATTAAAATATATTTTATCTGCACTGGAGGAAAGCCTATTTATATCTGCGCTGGCTCAAGTGGTGCCTATTTGTATCACCATCTTTGGCCTGAAAATCAGAAAAAGTAGATTTGGACATGCCCCTCAATGAGCCTTTGTCTCCAACAGATACCATCGTTTTGATCAGGAAGATACAGCTCCCCATCTTAAAGTGTAAACTTGCTTGAACTTTGACAGCCATGTTGCCAGTTCTTCTATTGAGGCCATCTTTCACTGATAACATTTTTATTAGAGCTATAAGGATACACCATGCATCCTTCCTTTATCTGTTTGTGATGCCCTGTGGTCTGCTCTGTGATGCGCACCATGAACCTGTCCTGGGCAGTAGCACAAGGCCCACCACGCTCTAAACCTCGTTAAACAGCTCGTTACACATTCATCTTTCTCCCAATTTCTGCTGTTTTTCCGGGCACTCTTCACTTCTTGGTCAGGTTCCATTTCACTAATGCAGTAGAAATGAGCCGTGGGCATTGAGAGGTGCAGTAAAGCAGATTTATGGTGGCATTTCTCCATTGCACAACATGAAAACACAAACAACTGACAAGGCTTGACACACACAAGAGATAGAGTCACCACAAACAGGTGAGTGGGATTATCCACACAGACACAGTGCCAGTAAACTGATTTTTAACACTGTTGAGAATTTACTAAACCAGAAGTTACTATAGTTACGATAAATGAACCACAAACTTAGACAGCTGCTAATACTAATGGCCAGCAAAAATGCCAGGGCTTAATGCTTACTGTTGTTTATTAAAAACATTTGATTTATTATAATCACAGTCTATCAGGTTTTATATATTTACAAACTTTGCAACTATTGTAATTCAGTCATTAGAAGTAGCAGACAGAAAGCTCTTTTTCACAAGAAAATGCAGTTAATAATACTATACCAAGTTTAATACATTTGACTGTGTAATAGAAGCAATACTAAAATAAATAAACTCCATCTATCTTCTTCCGCTTATCCGGAGTTGAAGCAAAGACGCTCACACTTCCTGCTCTCTGGACGAGCTCCAGGGTTTAAATAATGTTATTATATTACCACAAAACAAAACTCCAAATGAAGGTTAAAACTTGTTTTAAACCACTATAATGTTCATTAGGAAACCGTTGGCTGCACAAGAGGAATCTGAGAGTAACCTGAAAGATATCCATTTCTCTTCTCCTTGTGTTTAACTTCCTGCATTCGTCCAAATGTCTGAACTATTACCAAATGTGCTTTGACAACAATCCAGACCAGGGTTCAGTTTGGTCCAGACTGAGACCATCTCTTTTGGCCAGACCAAAGAACCAGAATCCACAGGGGATTTCACACTTGACAATTTGGTCCAGACCTTTAAACTGTAGACACTACTTTTTAGCCTTTATTTCTCTGTGTACTTTTGTATTAGTTCTTAGGTACAAGAGACGTATCTCGTGTTTGTTCAACTGGCTTCAGAACACAAGGCTTTCTATATTTTAGGACTCGCTCTTACATGAACTCTTATTTCTGTTGTCAACAGACTGTATTTAGCTCCACCTTTTATTAATAATGCACCAGTCGAGTGGCAACCAAAGTGACAAGGTGCTCTTATTTTGGTACTTCTTGTACTTCTTTTGACAATGGAAAACCCTCTAAAACACTCACATAACTACCTCACTGTCCCGTGAGGACCTCAACTGCCACAACTAAATTAGAAATACTCCTTAAACCTCTTGAACAACTTTAATAACAGTCCTGTGATGTTTTTTTTTCTCTGTAAAATTTTATTTACTTGCCCTATTAAAGACTAAAAAATATAAAACTTAATACAAACATTATTGAGTTGTAAAAACCAGCTGTAGGAACAATATGCAGAAGGTCTACGCAGCAGAGCCCAAGGTTTGCTCTGGATCGCAGCAGTTCATGAGCACACACAAGCGTTTGGACAGCTCCGGTCCCACTCTGCGGGTGGTGGACGTCACCCCCTCCCCTCTCCGAATCTGCAGCTCCGACACAAGCTCCATTTTCTCCTTCTCCGTCCGGCACGCTCTGTAAGCCTGGACACACAAACGATAAGAAACACTGATACTTGCCTTTACACAGAAAGTGTTTTTCTTTATTAATACCAAATAAATGAGTCATCTTCTAGTTAGCTGAGCTTAAAGCTGACTCACCCAGCCATTAGGCACACTCTCCGTTATCTACAATATGCACACCGAACAGCAGGCAGCATACGCTCACATAAACAAGCTGCAGTTAATAACTCATCATTCTGAACATAAAAGCAAGCAAATGTTAAATAAAAAACACTGAAGAAAGGTTAGGAACCAATTATGGAACAAGAAAAGTGAATATGCTTCAAAAAGGAGAAAGGGATTTAAAGTTATTTTATGTTTTTTCTTTTGTAATTATGTTTTTTGGCATCATCTGGTGGCAAACGTGCAGCTTCCACACCTGACACAGCTGGAAGGAGCTGTTACTTTAACTGAGCCGTGCGTAACAGCTCCTTCCACTGTTCGATCGAGTTTTAATTGTCTCTTTTTTCATCATCCAGTGCTGCTGGGGTGAACCTATGAGGAGCGGTTCCCTACTGTATTTAACAATTTACACAATGCATCTTTAAGACCAGAATTACACCAAACGCAGTTACATAATAAACACTGAAACCATTAATATAAACACTTCTGTTGTAAGTAAATGGAGAGGTTTTGCAGCGAGTGCTTCATAAAGTGTCTGTAAAAGATTAAAGTGTTTATTTTAAATCTTTATAGATTTACACTTACATCATGAACACAGTGTATATTAAAAAAATAAATAAAATAAAATTTAAAAAAAGGACCAGTGCCTGTTGCTCATGGCATTCATGGGGTTATTCTTTTGCTCACTCCCGTCTCAGTGTGAGCGGTCACAGAGCAGCGAGGATATGCAACGGGTCTCTCTCAATAAATAAGACAGTAATGATACACATCACAAAATACTTATTTTGTAAGAAATACTTTGTTTTGCTCAGACAGGAGAAAGTGTTAGTTTACCTGCTCAACTAGTTTTGTCTACTTCTTGTAGCCTTCACCGTTAGCATCACGTGATGGTGTTGTATAAAATGATCCGTGGTATTAAAAAGGTTGGGGACCCCCGGTTTAGGCAGTATGTTGACTCAGTGACTCATCTTTTTTAGGACTGTTTCATTAACTGTTGCGTTACCTGTGTTCTATAATGTTGACATTGTGATATGAGAGATTTTTATCAGCAGAGAAATTAGACCGGTATTATCGTGGCACATGTAACCATTGTGAGTGTGTGGTGCAGTGAACGAACCTGGCAGAGCAGCTGAGGCGAGGGGTATGCTGCCAGAATGGCAGATGCCATGTCTGCGCTGACCCGGTTCAACTGCTGGATCTGCCTCTTCCAGACCTGCAGGAGTCCTTTCCCGGCCCGGTCCACCTTCTGCCCCCTGCCCACTCACTCCAGGTAAAAGGAGAAGCCTGAGTTGTCCCTCTGCCGCCTGGCCACACAAGAGCAGCAACATCAACAACAGGGCACATTACAGTTTGAACTATCTGTGAAAGATTCTATTGGAGCTGCAAGGTCTTACTTAAACGGGGCCTCTGCGACTGCTTTGGTTGCCATGGTGATGTGGTCGATGTAGTCCTTCCAGGTGGATAGGAAGCGTATCGAGACGCCGGCGTGCAGCTGAAGGTGAACCACAGCCTGAAGGGAGAGAACGCTGTTACTGAGTCGTCTTTAACTCCAGCCAGGCTAATAAATGTAATATTAGATCTCCAAATCCACATTTACTAATTATTTATTACAAAACAAACAACTGACACCATGTGTGCTGTCAGTGAGTGGGTAGGGAACATTTCAGAGACTTTGTACAAGAAAGATTACTTAATAAAATGATACTTATCAAATTTATTTTACTGACTCGGCACCAATATGCTTCTGTAATAAACAGATGTGAGCACTTTTCACCCACCTCCTCGACTTCCACTCGGCTCATTTCTGGGAGCGTCGCTGCTGCTCCATTCTTCCTTTTTTTCTTGGCTCCCCCTTGTTCTTCACCAACAACTGCTTCTCTCAGCTTCTTCTGGCTTTGTGTCTTGTTTGACCTGGATTACAATATACAATCTGCCATATTTCCATAGTGTTGTACGTTGAAAGGCCTGTTCTTCACTATCCTTTAACAGAATGATTATCTGCCCCATTTGACAGATTTTGATGTGTTTTCTACCTGAAGTATTGCTCCAGGCCCACAACCACCAAACTAAGGATCCTCTCGGGATGACACTTCTGTAGATCCTGTACCCAAGACGTCAGTGAGCGTCCACACTCAGACCTGCCTCGCCTCTGCTCCTGGGACAGGTGTGCACGAGCTAATATTAGCATAACTTTGATTTCTGTAAAGGATTAACTGCACTTTATGGCATGATGAGTATTCTTAATAACAGTGCTCTAATGGATATCAATCTGTGTTTGTGTTCTGAAGACATTGTTTTTGGTAAAATAAACAGATTCACCAGGAATTTTGTAGGATATATGTCTATTTAAAAGTAAAAGAACCCAGTGTAAGGAAACACTCCAAAGCAGAAGAAAAAACACCTGAATATAGTTGTGGCTCAAACTGATGAAGTCCTCCACTGTCATCTGGATCACAACGTGACTCTCCAACTCACACTCTCTATCTGCGGGCATCTGTAACTGTGAAAGTACAGCAAGTTTTTACAAGCACATAAAACTTTACAATACTGCTTAACTCTCACATTGTATTCAAATGAAAACCCTTTGTTCAACCTGTTTCAAAGGAGTGTTTTCTAAAGATAAACCCAGACAACAACTAAGAATTAAATCAAATGCTTTACAATGAGGTGTTTCCTGTTTCCACTGAACACTGTGAGCACATTTAAGTCTGTGAGGGTTAGAAATCAAGACTGCAACGCCCATGTTTTTTGAATGTTCCCGGCATAGAGATATAGAAAAAGGCAGCAAATTAAACATGGATAAATGTTGACAATGCTTCAACGCAATGTCTAACGAGGCAAAGATAAATTGCTACAAATACTGATATTGACATATATGACAAAAAAAAAAGGAAAAAAGAAAACACACAAACCAACTGGATTAATAAAAAAATTTAAACTTTTGTCTTATTGTTGTTATAAAGAAAGAAATGCTAAATGTTGTGTAGCGCACTGCTCTGTGGAAAGGTGCCTTGAATAAAAGCTTTCACTCTGGAAATGTGCAACACTATTATTACCAAAGAAAGGACTGTGCTTCACACTTAAACTGAACGCAGCTGCATAATTTGTTTACGGCAATTACAGGAAGCAGTGACAACAAACATGACAAGTCTATAGCGGTGCTTCACCGTGGGACAAAGACGCTGAGTGGAAAATGAGAGTTGCGTTATCACCTGAGCACCTGGAGTCCTGCGCATCCAGCTGACACTGCGAGGGAGCGGTTGCTTTTCAATGGCACAGCTACAGCCCAGAGCCTGCAGCGACGACAGCAGGGCCCCGCCCCCCTCAAGCTGCAGGAGAGCTGCAAGATACAGAATATTTCCATTCAAGTCCACACAGCAGCTACTGAAATATATCGGTTTAACGTTATATTCTAAATAAACCAGTAACATACACTAGTTATGCTAGCAGTTTCATGACATACAGTATTGTTCAAAATAATAGCAGTACAATGTGACTAACCAGAATAACCCAGGTTTTTTGTATATTTTTTATTGCTCAGTGGCAAACAAGTTCCCAGTAGGTTCAGTAGATTCTCAGAAAACAAACAAAACCCAGCATTCATGATATGCTCTTAAGGCTGTGCAATTGGGCAAATAGTTGAAAGAGGTGTGTTAAAAAAAATAGCAGTGTGGCATTCAATCACTGAGGTCATAAATTTTGTAAAAAAACAGGTGTGAATCAGGTGGCCCCATATAAGGATGAAGCCACCAGCACTTGTTGAACATTTGAAAACCTGAGAAAAATGGGTCGTTTAAGACATTGTTCAGAAGAATAGCGAACTTTGATTAAAGAGTATGCTATGTAGAGTGTATGTAGCCTGTAACTTTGTTTCTGAATATACAGCTCTGAAAAAGAATTAAGAGACCACTGCATTTTTTTTGAATCAACATCTCTACAAGTCTGGAAACCAATCCATTCCAATGCCTGTTGAATCCCAACACAGGCACATCTCATTCTACTGATGAGATGATCACCTGAACCAAATCTGATTTAATAAGGAAATGTATAAAAAAAAACACTTCTGTGGTCATCACTATCCTAATATTTTTATTTGGAATTTGGGGAAAATGTCAGTAGTTTATAGAATAAAACAAAAATGTTAATTTTACCAAAACACCTATAAAGAGTAAAACCAGAGAAACTGATGATTTTGCAGTGGTCTCTTAATTTTTTTCAGAGTTGTATACACCTCAATACGCTTGTTCAGAAATGATGTTTAGAAATTGTTTTCATAAATTAACCACTTTCTTATTAAACTTCATTTAAATGAACAAATATGACATAATTAAATATTGAATATTATTTTAATTTTTGCCTAAATCTTCTAATATTTTATTTGTGAAAAATGGCCATTCCTAGATGTAACCTCTACTAAGTAGTAAACCAGTCAACTAGAGTCTGTCAGCCCAAATGCAATAGATTATTTTTAAAGGGGAACTGAAAAACGTTTAGCCCGTAGCGGGCGCTGATCCCTAACACTACAGACTGTCCGTTGTTACAACGTCAATCTTTTTGGAAGAAAAGAACATGGTCTTCTAAAACAGTAGGGTCATTTTAAGCCCCTTTCCCAGTAAATTACCTGAACACATTACAGGCATCACCAGTAGTTTTCTCTGTTCACACATGCACCTCATTACCAGAACATTACCACCTCTTGTCACCTCTTTTCACACTTGACTTGAGACTTTGAGTTCATAAAACAACTGTTGGGGGCAGTAATGCAGTCACATGAAGAATAATCAGTGTTGCCAACTTAGCTATATTTAGAGTATTTAGACCTCTCTAGAAAGCCAGCCATTAAGCATGTCACTTACGTAATGAGTCCACGTTCTGGGACAGGAAAGTTAAAATGGAGGTTTCTCTCCAGCTGAGGGTACTGTGTTAGTGAGATAGATAGGCATGACTCTAGCAATTTCATGTCTAAAAACAATCTAAATGAGTTAGAGAATATGTATTTTTGGATTATTAGTATCATATGCACCATGTAAAGGAAAACTAGGTGAGTGTCTATCAATTTAGTTAGCTTGCTCAATTAATCATATATTTATTGTATATTGTTATACTTTAGACCATCTACTGGTCACACTGGTCAAACTGAATTATTTTTATTAGATATACAGGTGGGATTAGCCAGTGTTATTGCGTTAATATTCAATCATTGGAAAGTTGCTATCTTTTCTTTATGTGGTTGAATAGCTCTCCGTACCTGGGTCTACAACTGCCACCATGTGTTTGATACAATCCTCAGGCCGGAGTGCTTTAGCAGCTTCAGCCAATGCTTTCTTCTGGGCTTTCTGCTGCTCTTGCTCCAGCCTGAGCGCCTCTTTGTCTCTCTGCTGTTTCTCTTTGGACTGTTTCCTCCTAAGGGCCTCTTCCTTAGACGTCTGGATCTTCTCTGCTGTGCCTTTGTGGTTTGTAGTTTTGACCGGAGAGACCCTGGAGGAGAGTTGGTGCGGGAGATCTAATGTTGGGGTTTGATGGAAAAGAGGCGGAGGTTTGAGCTTGGTGAAGCCACGTGGTGGATCGGACAGATGTGAGGAAGTGGTAATGACATTGTCCTGCCTCTGTTTGAGCCGCTGAGCCAAAGGGACATAGGAGCGTCGTCGTCAGAATCGCTGCTGATGGTCATTACGTCAACCCGAGCTGCACACAAGCCGGGCAGACCCTTCGGTTTGGACAAAAGCCCCCCCTCAGCACAGTCTGTTTTAAGTGGCTGTCGGTCGGGTGAGGTGTGTTTGAGGCGGCGATCCGGTTTAAGGAAGACTGGTAAGTCCTCGTCAAGATCGCTGTTGGAGTCAGTGCAGCTGGCCATGTTAGACTTGTGTTAGACTCTTCAAGACATAAGAGAATGCAGTGTTATTTCCATTTTACAAAATGTAAGCATTGTGGTAATTAGCTAGCTTCTTCATTTAATCTAAAAATAATTATTGTAGAAATGCAATGTTAATGTTGGAAATTTTCATGGTCAGAGTCAGAAAAAAAGAAATGAACAGGGGTTTAATGAACCTTCTTTTTGACATGTCAGGAATACAATAATGTAAATATGTCATGTTTGCAACTTGAAGAGATATTACACTTTTGAAGGATTCTACTACTACTAAAATGAATAAAAATAAGGATTTCCTGGCAAATGTTGGTAAACAAACATGGCCGGCGCCCAGTGGTGGCTGGTGGTGATATTTGGTGGGTGGGCTAATAAATACAATCACATTTCAAACCATCAACACAAACAAATTCTTTCACACAAACACTTAACTTCCAGAATATTATTTTATTTATTTATCCTATATTTACCCAGGAAAGTCCCACTGAGAATACAAATCTCTTTTGGAGGGGAGTCCTGCACTGTTCATGTTTTTGGTGGTAGGGGAAACCGAAACACCCGGAGGAAATCTACACAGACACGGGGAGAACATGTCTGCATAGATAGACATGTTGTCTCTATGCAGGACCTTGCTGTGAGGCAGGAGTGCTAACCACTCTGCCACTGTGCCACCATCTACATATCTTTATAGCTTCCACTAAATCACTTAACTAAAGACTGAGGCAAAACGAATTAATAATGACTAACTTACTAAGTAATTATGCTAATTGCTAATGTGTCAAATTATCCTAAATGAAACAAACATTGTATTTATATTTAAAAAAAATAAAACTCTTGCTCTTCTTGTCACTTCTTCTCCTTTCTCTTTCAGAAGTATAGTAAAGTTCACTGTTACTTTGTAAGTCTTTAGGTTTCAATCAAGTCCAAGTCTCTGGGCTGAATACATTTAGCCTCAATAGCTGGTAATTCAAGGGGCAGGCCTTCACACCTGCCAATCACCAAATGAGAAAGATGATTGGTGCTTAGGTCACTGTGTGTCATTGTGCTTGGGCTGTAAACAATAAGCCCCTTTTTCTTGTTTTGTGGACATTTAGACATATTAGTGCCATCAAAACTATAAACACGACTACATCTAGTAAATGTTTTAACAATACATTGAACCGCCTACATGACAGAAGGGGCTTAGCCCAATGACACCGGGGGCCGGCAGAGGCGCCCCACTTCATCTTTTAATACTTATTAGTTAAATCCAGGTTTCTTTTGGCTTTGGAATAAACTTTTTTCACCTGCCATTTTTAATGTATTTTCGTTTCTTTTGATACTACAGACTCAAAAACGGCACTCCAATGTAAATAAAAAGGTAACATAAGAGAGGACGCATGCAATGCATTCATCTCCACATTATTCTAGACTAGCGTAATATGTGTGGGGAGAAAGGGGGTGATTTCCGTTGTCATACCATTAATTTAGAGTTTCAAGAAACTCCTTTATAGTATACATTTAAGTCGACATGTAAATTTTGTGATCTAAAAATATTTAACGTTAGGTTATATTTCATAGCCGAAGCTGCAACTATTATTTTCTAACTACATACCCATTTACAATCTATGCATGAAGCTAACACGGATTGTACACTATGCTAATGCTGGTTAAGGAAAAGTAATAGATCTTTCTGCACGAAAGATAAGTTGACCAAAGTGTCTTTAAAACACGTCGTATCCTGCGGAGTCCTTAACAATGCTGGGAAATAAAAGAGTTCAAATGAATGGAAATTTATTGTTGTTGTCATGACATAGCTACAGACTACACGACTAAACACACGTCTTAGTCATTGTAGCTTCGTACTCACCTCTTGGTGGTGTGTAAAGAAGTTAACAGTAAAGACAAACCAACTACTTTTACTTAAACGGTGATTTTTTTAATTTTGAGAAAATGTTACTGCCCCAGTGATAATCTTGTTTGATTTGCCCGGGCTGCTGGACGAAACGTCGAGTTCAACGTAATGGGAGTTCTCAGTTATGCTCGCATACCGTGGAAATACAAAATACACAATATCCTTTGTTTTTACATAAAAGTTGGTTTAAATGTTGATTTAAACATAAATCATAAATTTTGTTTGAATTTACTGTGTGCTTATAACTTTTTTTTACTAATAATACTTGTGTATTGTTAGTAAAAAAACATGTGTTTATATTATTCCACAACTCCATATAACTTGAACGTCCATCGGATGTGACGCATCGGATATGACGTAATTCAATATGGCAGCGTTGGTGTCCTTGATTTTAAAGTCCCGAACAGGTATCCCGTTATGAAAAAAAAAACATAAAAACAGTGTGTCTGTTTTTTTTTACTTCAGTAAAATAACGACTTTAAGTTTAACTAGTGCAGCTTTAAGTTTTTATTCTGTGTTTATCCCCTATACCAATAGTGTGATACGCTATAAACGTGGCTAGCAAGATACGAGCAAGGACTAGCATTGAATGTCACTGACAGCGCTACAAATCATGTCCAAACATAACCTCTTATTAGTTTTTTTACTCTTTTTTTACGTCTCGAGTTAATGGTTAAAATAGTAAAATGTTGAGAGCAAATGAGTAATTTTGTGCTTTTTAATCACAGGGCTGTTGCTTCCTAGTCAGTGTTTGTTTCTAGACTCGGTGAGGTTTGCGTCTAAAAAGGCCGGTGGCAGCAGTAAAAATCTCGGAGGAAAAAGCCCAGGACGCAGATACGGCTTCAAGAAGCAAGACGGTAACTACAAATACTTACGAACCAAACAATGAGCTTTGTAGATTCCGTTTTGTCTTCTAATCTTCACTGTTATCTTATTATTTGTCATAATTACCTGGTCAAAGTTATGATGGAGTTATGGATGTTTTAATTTACTGTCATCACTTTATTCATACTAACAAGTATCTAATATTATGTGTGACCTGTCTATTGTTTTCCACAAACAGTGGCAGAGACAGAACATTCCAATGGGCTCATTTAGTATTACAGACTTTGCGCTTCACCTAAGTGCTCACTACTCTCACTGTCTCAAGTCAATGCTGTAAAATGATAATGAACTAACAATCTTTTGTCTGTATTTCCAGGTAACTTTGTCCATGCTGGGAACATTCTGGCCACACAAAGACACCTGAGGTATCACCCGAGCCCATGTGAGTAACTGCACAAGACAAGCGTTCGCACATGGTTTGGGTTGGTACAGTGTGGTTTTATACGACTAACACCCTGAAATGGTTTGTGTTTAAGAGGGTGACAAAAACAAGTGATATCTTGCAAACACTACACAACTTTGTAACGTACTTCCAGCTTCCTTAATTCAAAACAGATTTATTCAAAGAGTGAATGTAGTGTCATAAAGCAATAAAGCCATAAAGTTAAAAATTTGCTAGTTTTATCCTGAGTTCCAGTTACACCAACGAGGTTTCATTTTGAAAACGGTTTATATTATGGTTTCTCGTCCAAGAGTTAAACCAGTTGTAAATGAGATGTGAAGGTTGACTTAAGACTTTTATACGGCTGCATTTCTTAAATAATTTTACCAATTTCGAATGTTAGTTTTAGAATGTTGCCGACTGTCTTCCACATCTTTTAAACAGAAGTAGCCAATCAGGAATCAAGAAATCAAACTGTACCCCTTCTAACACTTTACAACTTGTATCATACATCTCTAGTAGAAATACCTCTAGAGACTCTCTGACCCTCTATTCTCCTGTGTGTCCCAAAGGTGGGGATGGGGACTAACAAAACGTTGTTCGCTCTGGAGGATGGCCATGTGCGCTTCACCAAAGAGGTGTACATCCCACCACCGCGCAGCCTCGAGGCCACGCAGGTCATCACCAAGCTGCCCAAAGGCGCTGTGCTGTACAAGACATTCATCAATGTGCTCCCGGTCAAACAGGAGGGCAAGTTCAAACTGGTGGACATGGTCTGAGAGTGGACTTTAACAAGTTTGCATCGGGAGAAGGACTTGAAGGAACGTTTGGCTTCGTCTTTGTTGGATTTTATTAAAGGACAGTGTGGATGGAGTTGAAAGCCGTTTAAACTCCAAAAGCTGTCAAATTGTATAAAACAGTTTCCATTCTGAATAATGAACATGTATAATCTAGGCATCATTGTTGGCTTTTGAAAAGATAAGTAAAGGGAGAAGTCAAGCTTGCATATAAGGCTGCACTATATTAAGAAGCCCAAAAATGTTTATTCTTTAGTTCAACAATAGGACTTGCAAAAATTTCAATTTGTTGTTTGAGGAGCCCTATTGAATACAAAACATTGAATTTCAGGTGTTTTTGCGTTATAGTTATTCCACATGCTGATATTGCAATAACAATGTCATAATATATTGTGCAGCCCTTAAAAATCCCATGTACTGTAATATGGTAATAAAATATTTTTGTACCATCTGGTTTTACAGAAACAAGAGTTTTATTTTGATGTGAATGTTAAATAATACTTTTATTTTGACATCAATGACTGATTAAAATCAGAATTTTATAATTCAGATTTTTATAATTCAGATTTTTATAAATCAGAGTTATTAAAACAAGGAGGTAAATTAATTCTCATAAGTCACACTGTAGGTTAAGATGGTGAAGTGTTCTGTATCTACAATACTACAATGTCACTCTTTGCATTTTAACTTAATTCTGATGAAGCAGAATGGTTACCATTTGAAAGGAATAGTCTACTGTGACAATCTTTAATTTTTATTATTGGAAGCCACTTTGATATTTGTAATTCAGCTGTTTTGGCTTGAATCCAGTGATTGCTGCTTGTAGCTGTTCTATCATTGGATTTGTTACCAGGCTTTTTGAAAGATCTTAAATATGATAAAACCCGTTTTCCCCTTATTCATCCAGCTGACAATGTGGGTTATTTTGTGGCTTGTAACACTTTCGCCACAAGATGTCACCCTAGTCATCTTATTTCATGTGCTGCTCAGATACCGCAACTGTGGACATTGAGCAGAAAGAAAGTTCTCAAAAATGTATGAAATTATTGTTCAGTTCACTTTATTTCAAACATGTAAAGACAAAAAAAAAAATTCCAACAACAGATTGAATCCCACCTTTATGACACAAATTCTATGAATATCCATTTTTACAACTTTCTGTTAAAAATAGAAGATTCATCTGCTAGACTTTTTATGACCATTTATTTTATGTTGAAACTGAAACATAAAAAGCATTAAAAGCTGCAAAATCTTAAAATAAAATAAACATATATAAGTTTGTTTGTTCTGCATCTCTATTTATAAAAAAACAGAAGAATTTATTTATTTACTGATGCTAAAAGTTACCTTCTTATGTGCTCCAAGTCCAGTGTGTGTCTTTGGTCCCCAGGTAACTGCTGCCCATAGCCCCTGTTATCAGTTGAATCGCCTCTGCTTTTTTAACTTATTTATTTGATTGGGACAGTTTATGTTAATGAACACACATGAGACACAGCCACATGAATATAAACACGCCGGATTGTAGCCTTAGGCTAATTTCCATCTGTTGTCCTACATTCTCACACATTCATTCACCAGTGCCACAGACACTGGGGGTAAGGTTGGTTAAGTGTCTTGCCCAAGGACAAAAATTACAGTACGAACTGGGGAGAATCATACAGCCAACTTTCCAGTTATAAGACAACCACTGCACTCCTATTCGTTTATAACAACCGAAATGATATGGCTTAATTACTGGCTTTAAGATTTAGTTTCCAAATATGAATGAGTGAAAAACTCACTGAGCTTTATTAAACTGATATTCTCCTATCAAATGTGCAGAGGAATGCAGGAGTAGTTGTCTGTGGGTGGAATGCAGGGGAGTGTGGGTGACGCCTGGTACTTACTCTGTGGGGAGTTAAACATCTAATGAACTCATGACAGGTTCCAGGACTACGACTTTTCCTTGTCTTCCTTGGGTTGTGTTTATAGTTAGTGTTTGATCGGGTTTAAAGAGTAACCCGCAATGTTTTCCTCTCAAAGCTCAAAGTAACAAGTCATGGGTGAGGAAGTGGGAAAACTTTAAAAACGTTACATAATTTGGACGTTAAGACCCCTTTTACAAGCGACATTATTAAAAAGTTACACATCCAGCGCAGCAACAAACACGGTCCCTTAACAGTAGACACTTTAGACTTTGCTTCTACACCAGTTGTGAAGTCAACTTAAATTACATTGTTGGCAAAAATTAAGCTGATTTGACTTTTTCTCTTACTTACCATTTTTGGGTCATTGCACTTTTTGACCCTTGACGTTCTTCACTCATGTTTATGTTTTCAGTTTGATGGCAGATGAATATCTGTACAGAAAACTGACAAATGTTGTACCCCAAAGTGGTTCTTAAATAAACCTGTTACTACCTCATTCTTTATACAGAGCGAACCCCAAGGCACCATTTGGGGCCCATTTTAGATTTATACATGAATCTGACAATTTCAAGTTGTTTTTAATCACATTTTTCACAGTTTGTTAAAATCTAAAATATGCTAACTTTTATACAACATTGGTAACTGTAACTAAGTATGATGGGTCTGCATTTAGTTGTGACTTTTGCTAATTTGATTTGAATCAAGCCAGCTGCACTAAATGTAGTACTTTATTTATAAGGCTGTCATAGCCAAGTGTAAAACGTATATGTTGCTGAGAGAATATTTATAGCCTTTATTCAATTCTGATTAGCACCCAAGTTGTATGTGTGCGTTATATTATATGCATTTGTATAATGTATGTCTTTAATGGTATCATGCATTTTACATCACGGTAGGGTTTGCAGCATTATGCTATTTTTAGCATACAGTATATAGAGATTTCAGTCTTTGTTGAGAAAGCACGGGCCCTAAAACCATCTGTGTATAACTCTGACACCTCTATGTTATTTGGTGTTGCTGAATATTGAATGTGAAAATTTAACTAATGTTCTTTACCAACTCACTGTACTTTTTTGTTTGATTGTAGATCAGGCTCTTTCTTTCATTAAAAAGAGAATGTCCTGTGCTTAGTTTGAAATCAAAAAACCTCTATGTCTAGGACAAGATCAAAGAAAAATAGGTTTGAGTCCATGACAAGACTGAGACGTGTCTAAAATCTCAGTCTCACTTAAAAGCCTTTATGAAAATGTAAGTTTCCTATGTTTTTATTCCCTCCATAAAGTTTAAACTGGCTGCATGCAAAAAACAAATAAATGGAAAATTAGCAGTTAATAGTCATCTTGAGTGGTGCACAATTTATGTTCAGTAGACACACTATACAGACATATGGACAGTGGGATTAGTTGTTGGCAAGAAAGTGCAAGTGAAAGAGAAGGCTGGCTCCAAGAAGGTTAGCTTTTTTCAGGCATACATACTACTAACTAAGGCCAATAACAGAAGACTCAACCTTCACATAACTCCACACATGATGAGCCGACTCATAACATGTTTGAGAACTGAGTGCTTAACATTTTCAAATCCAAATTACTCCAATGATTTCAGCACAGTTAGTGTTTCTGCTCAAACAGACCCTCTAAATTGTAATCAAACAATTCTTTGTGAAGTTCACTGTTACTCCACTGGCTGTTAGCATCACTTGCTACAGTCCACGAGTCAATGTCTCTAACAGTTTTTTAAATATGGTCATCACTTCTGGCTCCATGAACTCCAAAGCTTTACAGAAACTTTGTCCAATGTTGTACTTGAAAACTGACAACGCAGACTTGAAGAAGAATGTTTTCTTTAAATCTTTTACTGTCCTTGTTGATATCCTTTGCTTGACTTTAAGGATATCAGGTCTTTAGCAAATCTGGCCTGGAATTAGACTCTCGCAGCACCGTCTGGCTGGTCATAGGAGTCAGTATTAAGTTCTGTGGAGGACTGTCTTTGGTGGTCCTGGGTAAAGTTTGAAGGGGGATTGTAGATTTGCATTGCCAGCTCAGTGTCAAAAGAACTTAGATCTATAGTTGACACGTACGGAGACTGCCGCTGTGATTCATCATAGGATGGCGGAGGCTGGAGACGAAAACAAAACAATAACTATTAGAAACATTTGCGTTTTAAAACCTTAGAGAGTACTATAATCCTTACATCAACAGTGGAAATGAAGCGTTGCATAAAGCCTGGTCCATTATTTGATAAACGGTTATGATTGCTCAGGTTGGACTGATTTGTCTAGCTTGGAAAAACAGACCTTTAAAACGCCACAGAACCCAGAAGAAGGAGCCATTACTTCCTGTTTGAATGCCCAGAGAGGACAAACTGAACACTGCTGGAAGAGAAGCACACTCCTGTTTCTATTTAAGCAGACATTCTTTACGTGAAGGTTTAGAACATTTATTAAAGAAATAGATTTTGTTTCACATTTTTAAAATTAAATCACCATCTGACGTACAGTATTTCCATTAGGTTCGTTCAAAGACAACAGCTTGTGCAGGGCTATTGTAGCTAAAAAAGAGAAGAGTGACATCTAGAATTGTAGTGTGCACTTTTGCCACGTAAACCCACCCACCCTGGAGTCCTACATACTGCCTGGAACTTTCAATAAAAAGAACCCTCTTTAAATTAGCTGTAGATGTTGCTATCCTCCTCAAAATGAAGACCTCATTTAGAGCTAGTGTAAGAAAAGCTTTAACAGCGTGTTTGTTACTGACCTCAGTGTGTTCTCCAAGGCCAAACCTCTGTGCGATCATACTGTGGATATGTCTCTGCCGGTCCTTCTACGAACACTCTCGTAGGACGGCAGCTGGGGCAGGGGTCCAGACATGTGGTAATCATTTGGCTTCCCAATGACAAACAGCCCTCCAGGATGCTAGGATACACATATGACAAAAGACATGTGGCCACAAACTTGTTTCATTTAGTGACTTCTCATTAGAGCACATTGTTTTGTTACCTGAGTTCCAGGAGCTCTGTTGATCATGGCTGAGTGGACCGGGACAATCAAAGACTGATTGTGACAGTACTGAAAAACCTCCTCCTGAGCACATACAATAAAGTTAGTCTCTCATTCATTTTTACACTTGTGCATCCATGAAAAATTAAATAAATTGTACTTGATTGTCTTCTGGTCGTTGTATGAACCTGCAGCAGAGTGGGTCTTTTCTGTAGAGAACCACCATCAGAGTCATGGTGATCAGACAGAAGGCAGCACAGGACACTGACAGACACAAATCTTCATATTAATGTTTCTCACGGTGTAGCTGAGTGAACTCCACATGAGACAAACTAAGTGAAAATGTGTTCTAGTTAAGTTTTGGTTTAGCAGTGTGCCTTAAAAACTTGATTTTTTTGTATTTTAATGTAGGTCCATATAAAGTTACAAAAGTCAGACGTTTTGATTTCTCAAACTAAAGTCACAATTCTGGTAAAAAGAGGTGAATTCTGAGAGATTCTATAAATCTATAAAGTCACACCTTGAACACCTCTTTTTCACAATTTTTACTGATACATTGTGGCAAACTTTAACTGTACTACATTTCAGTCTCTAGAAATTGACATTTTAAAGCCCTACTTGTTCTCTTTTAAGTATAACAGGACTGTATACAGAGAATTGCAGAAATTTGGCAATATGTAATTAAATATAATTTGCTTTTGATATAAATATTTGAACAAAACCTGATTCAACAGCATTCAAGCCTTACACAATAGTGCCTGGTTTTCAAAGAAGAATAACTGCCTATAGTAGTTAAACATATAATGTAGCTATTATACTCAAAATATGTAATTTAGTTGTTAGCTTGAGAACAGTAAATGCCACCCACCTGAAGCCACAATAACAGTCAGGAGCTCTGCAGCCATGGCTTCTTTTTAAAACATTCCCAGCCACTTTTAACAGTACATGGTCAGTTCAGCTCCAGGTGGAAGAATGCAGCAGGTTTCTCTGGTTAGTGCTACATATTAAACCTCCTTGGTGTTCTAGTCCCACCGGAGATCCAGCTAAACATTAACATCATGCCACTAGAGCAAATAACTCCCCTCAGAGTGCCCCTCTAAATAAAAAAAAGTAATTTTCAAGTGTGGCTCATGGGTAAACTCTAGTGGAAGGTAGAAAAACCTGCAGGTCATAATTTGGAGAATAATTATGTTGGTTCCGAAGGGGCCTCCATCGACACAGGGAAAACTAAATAAATGTTCTGGTATCTCGTCACCACCCATTAATAAGAAATTATTTAGTTACAAATTAAAATTGTCTGTGTGTGCTGTGCATATAAAAGTAAAAACTACAGTAAATTCGCTACAGTTCCCGCTTCATTTAGTTTAAAGCTCCCCCGGGACCTTTACAATTGCAGTGACGTAGCGCGTGATGTAGCATATCGGCTGTCGAAAATAAACGTAAAATGATATGGGCACGCGCCTAGTGATATACTAATGGAGGCGGAGCTTGACAAGGAGAGCGCGGACAGCCCACAGCCAGGAGGAGAGAAGGAGAGAGGAGAGAGGAGAGAGGAGAGGAGAGAGGAGGAGGAGAGGAGAGAGGAGGAGAGGCTCGTGCGTGGGAACAGCCGGATGTGCTGGTGATGCTGCTGCTGACGCTGAGCTCAAGCCGGAGTCGCGCGAGCAGCACACGATGGAGCCGATGGAGCGTATGGAGTCCATGGAGCCCATCTCTACGTACTACACCACAGCGTACCCGGAGATCCAGCCCGACAGCGGGTTCGGGTCCAGCGAGACAACGGACGGTCAGCCGAAGACCCCCCCAGCACCTGCGTACGACGAGGAGCTAGTGCACAAGGTAACTACGGACTTATTCTTCTATATTTCCTGGCTTTAATAACATTAGTGTGTGTGGAATGAACCAGAAAATGTTTGGGTAGGCATGGAAACTGTAATAATAATAATTTGGGTAATATAATTAATAATTATTGCAATTTAAATTTATAAAAAAAAAAAAATACCTAACAGTTAAGCATTAGTTAGCCTAATCATTTACAAGCAGTCCCTCTTAAATTATGAATAGTCATTCATGTTTTGGTTTTGAATACTAAGTTCATGCTAAATTGTACATAAATTATATTTCATATACTTATACAATATCATATAATTCCTCACTATCAAGCATTATCAATATGGTGTAGCTATCAGTGAAAACACTTCTGCCCTAATCCTTGAATGAACCTGGTGCTGCTCTTCTTCTTTGCTGAGTAACTTGTCAGGTTAGTGTTAGATGTTAGTGTTTTAGTTGATGATGACTATAAATGATTCTCAGCATGAATTGGTCTTTTGACAGCAGCAAATTTTCAAGCTGTTTATGCACTTTACTTTGAACATTATAATTTCGTGAACAAATTAACGTACTCACGAAATGTCCAGAAAATAACATGTTTCTAGTTCAGGAAAAAAAACAATCTACAATAGGAAATCTTTGAGATTATTTGCACTGATCTGGAGTTTTTAACTTAGCATTGAGAAAGGCCCACACTAAATAAATGAGAATATATGGAGAAGCTAATATCAATACAACAAATGGATTTCCCAAAAAGAGTTGTGCTGCAGCTGGAATATCATCATTTGTGAGTTTACAGACTCAAAGAAATTCATGTTATCTCTCTCAAAGCTAGGTTATTTCCAGGACAATGGTTTGGACCAATTGTTTGGGAGTACTGACAGTTTTGGGGCGTGTTTTAGGTTTGACGACAAAGTAACTGTTTTCTCACCAATGCACTGTCAAAAAGGCTCACTGTAAAAGTTTGAATCACAGTAACATTATGGTCTTTAATCTGTCTGAGTCGTGGTTTAGTCCTTAATTGTTTAGTCGACATTTTGAGTAATCTTAAAATGACGATGAGATTACTTTTTGACCCGCCTCAGTTCTTGTACTTTTGATCTGATCTCAGACATCTCTAAAGCACAAACAAAGTGAAAAAGACTTTCTCTCCCCCTTCCGTCACGTTTTATTACCAGTCTATATTGCAGTGTCAGTCAAGTTCTAATACGCCTCAGTAAGTCTGCGGTGGCCTACTTCTTGCAAGATATCTCTGCTATAGGAGGAACATTTTTGAGCTATTAACTGAGATTGGTTTCACTGGCTCAGACTCTGTTCGTGTCATTAGAAAGAGTTAAGTGAAAGCAGAGTTTTCTACATGGAGCTAATGGTCCAGTGGGATATAAACTGTGTTGTCCAAATGTAACCATTAAACCAGCTGCTGTTAATTGCCTGAGGAAGAGCATGAGTGTTCTTGTACTCGCTAATAGTGAGTATCAGAAAAGTGGTTTACCACAAAATTGGGGTTGTTCTTGGAAAGGGCATTCTGACTCATCTCCTGTTGAGTTTTTTGTTGTTATGCCATAACCCTGTGCTATAGTGTTACAAAAAAGATATCAGTGTACATTCATACCACCAAAGAGCCCAATGGAAGTTCCATTACTGTTCGTTCTTGTTGCTAGGTGGGGCCCAAAGTGTACAAACTAAGCACTGCTGGAGGAGAAATCACAGATGTACAATAAGAACTGGATGTCCTGTTTAATAATACAACAATTATAAAACAAGTCATTATGGGATAATAAAAATAAAGGTTCCTAGTTACCTAACATGCAGAAAAGACACCACCTACAGTGGCTCAGTGGTAGAGCAGTCTATAACCAGAAGGTAGGCGGTTCGATTCCCGCTTTCCCTGTTCATACTGTCGTTGTGTCCTTGGTCAAGACACTTAACCCACCTTTGTATGGCAGTGCCGCAGGTGTGAATGTGTGTGATTGCGTGAATGGAAGCAAGTGTAAGTGCTTTGGTGCCTTGTGAAATCTTGCATTGGGTGCAAAAAGAGCTATATAAATGCATGCCATTTATCATTTACCAAGTCTATTCCAGGAAATTAGACAGACATCTCTTCTGTTTATTTGCCTGAGCTGTCATGAATGGTGGCGCCCTTACTAGAGGAGGTTTTAAGGTGTGTTCCATGAGAGAGGCTTGCTAGAGCAGCTCTGGACAACAACGGTCGCCAGCACACTAGTTTTGCAAAAAGAAACGGCAAATACAGTACAAGAAATGAAAACCTTGATGGATGTGGGTAATTTTAGAAATTATCTTATAAAGTCATATGTATACATAGTTTGATTGATTTATTCAATGTCAACATTATTTGTAAAAATTCCAGTCAGAACAATTGAGTAGCCTTGGCCTGATGAAATCTTGCATTGTCTCCGCTATGTAAACAATGGGGTATTTAGTATAATATTGAAACTACTGTATTGTTTGAACTGCCGTTGTCTCACATAAAGTTCGTAAATGAAACAAACACTCCTCCTCGCATTACAGTAGTAACATAGCATGCTTGCTAAAGAAATGTCACATTAAAAGTATCTATATCTCAAAAAACAATAGATCTAACGGAAATAGGAAGAAAATAAAGTTGTTAGGCAATTTTACAAGTTCAAAGTATAAAAGTATGTCGGAATCAATTTTCAGTCCTTCACTTTGTTTGATCTGAGGCCATTCTGTACAAGCTTGGCCAAGGTTGACTCGAGAAAGTGCTCTCTCTCGGTCTAACGTTTTCTCTTCGTAGAATCTTTGGACAAAGGTTTTCTTTCAATTTTTTGGTGGCTCCGCCATGACTGAGGATGAAATAAAGTGAATGCCATTTTGATATGATCTTAGTGAAATCATACGTTTATCATACTCGCTATGATGGTTACTATGTGTATATTGAATTACCTTAAAGCAATTTGTCACTTTCCAAGAACGTAAACATGACCCAGGACTTGAGTTTGGGTCGGTGGCAGCAACTTGCAAGGGCTGTTGGTTTAGATGCGCCAGAGGGGGATAGTGCATGCTTTAAACACACCGCTACAACTCTATTAACCATCGTAAGGACTGAGACAATTATTTATGAAGGTAAAAATGTTACTTAACCTTTAAATGTGATCATTGTGGTAAAACCATATAGTCTTAAAGAGCTAAAAATATTTTCATTTTTAGACATTAAATCATAAAAAAAATGCTTCAGTGTTTTTTCTTTAAATCATGTACTGCTGTAAATCAAGCCAGTGAATATTGGAAGTGTCTCTCATAATATGTGTATGCTACAAATGCGCATTGTACAGTATACAGTATATAGCTCTGAAAGAAGGTTGGTTGTGATTTTTGTGTTCCAAAGGTTTTTTTTTTTAAATATAAAGAAATTATTTTGTATATGATTTATTTTGATAAGTTTTTTTTTTGTTGATTTTTTTTGTGTGCTAGTCCCTACATTATGTGATAGGAAACTTATAATACCTTAAAATACCATTATTATTTTATATTTTAACTAAAAATTAAAATAAAAAAAATCTTAGATGAACTGGGTCTAAAAAGTCAAACCTAATAGAATAGTGCATGTACATATTGCATTTTCTGATTCCGGAGCATCTATGCACTCTCACTAATTGTCTCTTGGTTCCGGTGAGGTTTTACTTCCCTGCTAAACTCGGTTACCACGGAAACAGCGTCATAAAGCTCTCTCCGATCACAACACACAATTCACATGCCTTGCTCTTTATGCCTTTAAGTTACATGTTAACAGTCCTTGACGTAGACACAGACGTAATGCTGACAGTAACAGATATTATGTCTAAGATTTACACTGCAATCATCTTGTATTAACATTACCTGACGTCAAAATGCTCTCGGAAAAAAAATAAACAGATTATTTTTACTTTGCTTTTCAGTCTTTAGTTTTTTTTTGTATTTTTTTTCAAAGCCAGTGTCAAATGAGGTCAATTCCTTGCTATGGCAGACATCCTTACATCTATTATACAGTTGGTCAAAAGCTGAAATACCTGCGTGGAGTTAACAGAAAGTGCATAATATTGTTTTTATGCAGTTGCATATTTAAAGTGTAGACAGTAATCCGTGGATCAAAGGGAGGCTGTAACTGCTCCACACTAATCTATAACGTGCCTATTTGCATCCTCTTGACTTGGTAATGATGTACTAGCTCTTATATTCTTCTTCTAGCTCTACTACAGATGAGTAGGTCTAGTATAGTGAATGAATAATATAAAATTATATTGTGCATTTACACTGTGAGTGTGGGTTATAGAACCTGAGACAGAGAAATTCTGTATTTGATTAAATGTCTTCAAAAAAAGGTCCGCAAGACTTTGGGCCTGATCTACTGAGATTTCCGATGGTGCTAAATAACAAGTGCAGTTTTAGAATTAATGCATGTATTTTGTGGGTATGTTGCATGTGATTTACTGAGAGAGAAGTGGGTGCAAATGTTGGGCAGTTAGTGGTCTTTTAATGAGGGACTGTGTGAGACAGCCTCATGAAAACACCAGCTGCAAAAAACTACATTTCACTGGAATCTAAGTCAGACACAAGGAAAGATGTTGCAGGTAAAGTCAACTCTTTGTTGTGAAGGACTTCAAATCAGCAGGTTATTGATGTACTACAACAAATGTACAACAGAAGTCTTTCCTCTGCATATGATTTGTACATACTTCTCCGATGTTCTAAATTTACACCCTTCTTTCAAGTGTTAAGACTTGTCGCTGTTCCAACTCTAATAAAAAGTCATCAGTGTGAAACCCCTTATATTCAGTACAAAAGCCACTCATCCTTGTATTCAGCAAAGTGAGGGGCAGACTGTGCGGAGGCGGTGCGCACTTTGCTCTGAGTAAAGTATTGACTGTTGGCTGTGATGACAAACTCAGGCCGCTTCTGAACACTGCATTTCATTCATGTCTTCTTTAAAGGTTACCTCCACAGGCTCGTTAGTCACGCTGCAGTAACAACACACAGCCACACTTGTGCGTAAGAGAAAATATTGTTTGCCAGCATGAATGTACCAAGTGACGCAGACAGTTGAGTCACAGATCAGATTTATAACTGGGGTGCAGGGGTATGACTCGAACGATGAGGTTGGTCTAAATGTGTTTATACATTTTTTTTTTTTTACAGACCATCCTGGTGGGGGACAGCGGTGTGGGGAAGACCTCTCTGCTGGTGCAGTTTGATCAGGGCAAGTTCATCCCTGGATCCTTCTCAGCGACAGTGGGCATCGGATTCACGGTGTGGGCATACTAGAAAAAATATCTAATTTGTATCTTTTAAATCTATTAACAAATATTTTCTAGTCAAGCAAATTTGAGATTGATTCCAGTATTTTTTTCAAATGTAAGATAGTTGGGTATACACCCACTGACCACTTTATTAGGTACATCCGTTCAATTGCTTGGTAACACAAATTTCTGTTCACATGACAGCAACTCAATGCATTTAGGGATCTAGATGTGGTGAAGTCGACTTGCTGAAGTTCAGCGAGCATCAGAATGGGGAGGAAAAGGTATTTTAGTGACTTTGAACGTGAAATAGTTGTTGGTGCCAGACGGGCTGGTCTGAGTATTTCAACAACTGCTGATCTACTGGGATTTTCACACACAACCATCTCTAGGGTTTACAAAAAGAGAAAATATCCATTGAGCGGCAGTTGTGTGGACAAAAATGTCTTGTTGATGGGGGTCAGAGTAGAATGGGCAGACTGGTTAGAGATGATAGAAAGACAACAGTAACTCAAATACACACTCGTTACAAGATAAAAATAAAGATATAGACATAAGAAATAAAAGGATGACAATGGATTATAAACTGATCTCTTCCCAATGGACAGAAAAAGGGAAGAGGAAATGACACCGCACTGCATTCATAGGACATTTTTGGGACAAACAAAGAAGAAACAAGGCAGAGCTGGAAGACACCTAATACACAGCACATAGATACACTTGGGCTCTGGATGTCAAGTATAAATAACGAGTAATTGAACCAAATAAACAACGTTGTGTGATTATACACTATTACAATTGGGACCTGGTACGTGAGCGCTGCTGCGGGAGAGTTATGAGAGTGAGGACACGCTTTAGCGCTTATTCTCCAGAGCAACTCTAAATAAGCTGGCAATAGCTGTAGGCAGTACTACAACTCTCCAGGAAACCAGCGCTGTCTTGTCTTTTGTTTCTCTGCAGCTGCATTAACATGACTGAGCAGTGGATTCAAACAGAGACACATAAGTCTCTAAAGTTGGACTTTTATCTGATACAGCCTCAACTCCAAAACCAGTTGTGTTTATGCAGTAATCCTGTTGGACTTTAGGCAGCATAACACATGTGTCTCTATTCGTCAAAAATACATGTGTTGCATAAATATGTACTTAATACAAACACTGCAGGTCACATGTCCTCTGTGATGTAAACGTTTAAGCTCAGTGCAGCTCAAACAGCCTCTACAACGTTTATATAAAAAAATATGTGGGCCAGTCAACCAGTTGCTGAGCACAAGATTGTATAAAATTTACTACTATTACTAAAATTGACTTCTATTTCATACTTTCTCAAATGCTCAAAGCTTTCTTCTTCCTGTCCCTTTCAGAATAAAGTGGTGACTGTGGATAATGTAAAGGTCAAACTACAGGTCAGTAAATACATCACTTCCATTTTCTCTCACTAAAAGTAGGAGTGTATTTTAAGAAGAGTGGCTGGTTTCCTTTTTATGATACATACCCTACAGCGCATTCCATTTGTCTCTCTCAGATTTGGGACACAGCAGGACAGGAGCGGTTCAGGAGTGTGACACATGCCTACTACAGAGATGCCCACGGTGAGAAATGCACCACATGGGATAAACAAATACAGATGAGCAGTGTTACATTTGAATGACATATCATTTGATTCATCTGCAGCCCTGCTTCTGTTGTATGACATCACCAGCAAATCTTCCTTCGACAACATTCGTGTAAGTACTCACTATTGCTGCATTCATGTAAATATGGGATATACTTTAGGGTAAGTTTACACTTGTAGTCTTCTTTTAGTTCATACTAAAACAGAAAACATTGACAGGAGCCTGCGCCAAACACAAGATCTTTTGCCTCCTTGTTGCTTCATATTTGGCCTCTGCTCGTTTTTTTCTATTGTATTTGTTCTATGCTATTCTGTAATATTCTAACTTCCTGGTTGAAAGCACAGGAAATAGTCAAAGGAAGGACATCCTAACTTGGAAACAGGCATCACACAGAACGCACCATATGTCTACAATCTAGAAGTATAGCTCCCTAAATTTATGAAAAGACACTTGTTTGTGTGCCTAATATAACTGTCTGACTTTTGACTGTGTTGGCGGTGTATTGTTTGTGTGTTTTTCAGGCTTGGCTCACAGAGATCCATGAGTATGCACAGACTGATGTAGTCATCATGTTGCTGGGAAACAAGGTGAGTGTGGGAAGTTCCGGACGTCAAGGAAAGAGTCTAAAAAGAGACCCAAATTATAACTTTCACGCAGTTGACAAATAACATATGAGTCACCTTTTCAGTATGTGACACAAAAAAAACAAAAACAAACATTCAAACTGGCATAAACTGACTGGTTTGAGTGAAACACTCACAGCCAATCCCAACACCTTATGAAGTTTGATTACAGTTTATTTAAAGGCAGATTAGATTTGGATTACTTACAAACATATCCCAAGAAACCTTCCATCGTATTTCTTTTGAATCTATAAAAAATAACAATTTGATACTAATTTTACCACAGTGACCAAAGATTTATTTAACACAGAAAGAGGCTAATGTGATGTTGATCCAAAAGTCCAGTAGAGGGCATTGCAGTGTGTCTGTTTATGACATATACTGTGTGCTTGATGTAGTTGGTGTGGATTCATTATATCCTCTGGTGTTCTTCGTTAATCAGGCGGACATGAGCAGTGAGCGAGCCATCAGGAGAGACGAAGGGGAGCGGCTCGCCAGAGTAAATATTACTCATCTCATTTACATAATCATCAATAACCTCTTAAAACATGACTCATGGCTTAAGTTTGGATATGTTTAATGTCTGCCTTCAGGAATATTCGGTTCCTTTTATGGAGACGAGTGCAAAGACAGGAGTCAATGTAGAGCTTGCCTTCACTGCAGTGGCTAAGTATGGTTGTATTATATTATGACTGAATAAAAATGTAATAATAGGCACTACATAAACATTATGTAGTGTCATGTTCCTTTCTATAAAACTATACTATTCCAGCCTTGTGCCCCATTTATGCTCCACCAGTGTCATAGAGTAAAGATTCTTGGAGTTAGTCGGAATGATGCTATTTTAGACCATGGACCATCCTCTGCGCTCTGAATTCAGATTACATACTGCCTGTTTAATATCTTTGTTTTGTCTCTTTCTTTTCTTTAGAGAACTGAAGAGCCGAGCCATCCAACACCCCTGCGAACCCAGATTTAAGATTCACGAGTACATCGAAGCACAGAAAGAGAAGTCCGGCTGCTGTACCTTCTTCTGAAATTGTTCCCTTTAAGTCGTCCTCCCAGCACTCTTTGTAAACAAACTGCCAAACCTGAAAAGGAGGGAACAAAACGAAATTAGCAGTGCTGCCAAGATAGGGACCCGTTTTTCATTCTAGACTCGTAACACCCCTCATAGAGTATACACAAAATATATAAAAAATATCTGAATTCCCTTCATTAAAATACATTTAGCACCTTGATTATCAGAATATTTATAATCTACTTTTTCAGTTTGTATAGAAACCAGAGATTTAATAAGCACACACTTCTATAATTTTGATATACAGGGCCAGATTTACTAAGCTGCACAATTTTGCCTTTT